>VUQG01011148.1:2609-70677 GCA_015106755.1 Etia nguti | reverse complement strand
TAGACAATCATTCTGTACAATACGATAATTATAATTCTACAACTGTTTACAACTGTTTATAACTTGCATAGTTCATATTTCTGTATAGTTTTCATATTTATATCCTGTTCATAGCTTGTACACCCACTACAGCCTGTACGTACTTATATATAAATACTTATAGTTATAGCATATTCATAGCATACCTTCGTACCGTGTACATTATAACATACCCATAATAGTCCCATATTTTGTCCCATATTTTGTACCCTCATACCTCTCTGTAATATATCTATATATCTATATTATTGCTAATATATATTTTTTGTAATATATCTATTATTGCCAAAGCACTTTCTGGATGGATGCAAACTGCATTTCGTTGCCTTGTACTTGTGACATGTGCAATGACAATAAAGTTGAATTCTATTCTATTCTATTCTATTCTAATGAATTGAATTTATTATTTTTGGTTATGTGTTTTGGTGTTTTTTTTATTTGGTATCTTCCTGGGGTTGTCTGTGTGTGTGTTTGTGTATGTGCGTGTGTGTGTGTTTGAAGCCATCCGCAGGTTCTAAAAGTGGGTCCTCAAGGAGCCATCTGTCTTAAGGCTAGTTTCAAATCCTGTCTGCTCTGGTGATATGGAGGCCACTGGGTGTGGGTGTTTTTTGTGTGCAGCTGCTAAATGTCAGACAATGTGTGTGTTCAATATGCTCCAGGAAAGGTGAAAGCCTGAAAGAGAGAGCGTATTCCTTCATACCTTTTTATGTGGTTGATTGAATATGTGCCTGTGTGTGTGTACTGTGTGGGTGTTTATGCCTCTTGAGACACTCTAGACTGGCGCTTCTTTGACTGGCAGCCAAATCTGTTTATTCTCGTCTGCAGATTTGCTCATGTTGTTTTTGTTATTCAGCATCTAAGTCAACAGAAAAATCCCCCCCGCCCTCCCTCAAACCCCTTTTCTAGCATAAATTCCAAATGCTATACAGAGTCTTATTGTTGACAGGTGAAATCTTGCAGCTGTAATTTTGTTGTTTTTTTTTAAAAATACATGCAGTTTGTGTTTGTTTGAGTGATGGTAAATGTTAGTTCCTGCGCAACAGTTACTCTCACTACTGCTTCTCAGGAATCAGCACCCTGCCGTTCCCATCGGCTAATCAGCAAATAATTTACATCGAAAGCGCTTGATGAATGTGGTTGAATGGTTGATAGGAAAGGAAATCTGCCACTGCCACTTAAATCTTTAACATGGGAAAAAGACCTGTTGCTTTACAGGAAAGGTAATTTTCACGACCCTCATTTTACCACCTGTAGAGAGACATATCTCGAGAGACATAAGTCCTGTGCTGAGGGTAATGAACGTGCGTAAACCAGTAGCGGTGAGCGTGAAAGCTACGTTTCTGTGATTCATTTCATTGTCGATATTATATGATGAGGATCAGAGCTTGATGTACAATGTTATCCTAATTTAAATTTTATGCCCTTTAAGTATTTATTATTGCCTGTACTTCTTTGCAGAATCAAAATCTGGTTCCTAAAACAGGAACTCAATGCATGAAGGAGCTTCATTTAATTTATTTTTTCTTCAGAGACCTTTTTTTTTCAGTTTCTTTGCCTTTATTCTTATAATATCCCCAATGTTTCTTTTGGATTCAAGTCACGTTACATTCTTGGACAGGTAAAAATTTTTTCTTCCCTAAGAAACTCTTGTTTGACTTTGGCAGTGTGCTTTGGATGATTGCTGTGATGGAAAAATTCACTCAGGCCTCTGGAGGCTGTGGGAAGAGAAGTCGTCTTCTCAGACAATATTTTGGTATATCCACAGGCGCTGACTAAAAATGCCAGTTTGCAATCATTTTACCCCATTATTGCACTACTACCTCTGTGCATTTACTGCAGTAGTCCCAACCAGGGTCACATTTAACATGCTGGACCCCGTGTGAGCCAAAGAATTACACCACACGTTTGAGCTACTGTAATGAATAAGTGCGATACCATTAACCACAAGGTCTCTTGTTAGCTTCTTTAGTAAAAATTTAAAGTTGTAATTTTATGCTGAAGAGCAGTAAAGTTTAGCTGCAGTCCAGTGATGTTGTTGTTATGCATCATGGTTTTTTCTGCTGTATATTAGGCCCTGTATTTTCAATATAGTCTTACTCAGAATGCAATTTATGGGAAAAAATAGGAAAAAGATGTTTTTACTGAGTTCACCAGCAGACTTTCAGACCTTGAGAGTCAATAAATATCTGAAATGACTTGGCACACTGATGTGTTACAGCACACTTCCTTCCCCACCGGGGGTAAAAATAATTTAGCAGAGGCAGAGACATGCAGACCAGAGTGGGAGAAATTCCCCCCTTTCCCTCAGCCAATCACACCCTGGTCTTACTGAAATATTTATTTTGATTATTCATAATGATATACACTTATCAGCCACTTTATTAGGTACACTTTGCCAGGACTGGGTTGGACCTCCTTTTGCCTTCAGAACTGCCATTATTCTTTATGGCACCGACTCAACAAGGCGCTGGGAAATTACACATATTTTGTTCCATACTGACTAGATAGCATCGCAGATGATTTGAGCTTTGCCACAGGATATATTCGCTGTTAGCTCTAGAGAAGGTTGTGCAGAAAAGTTGCAGCAGATCACCAGCTTCTAAAATACTCAGAACAGCCCGTCTGGCGCCAGCAACCATGCTAGACTCACCTACTTCCCCGTTCTGATGCTCAGTTTGAACTTCAACATGTAGACTTTGGCCTTGACCAAGTCTACATGCATAAATGCGTTGAGTTGCTGAGTAGATATTTGCATTAACGAGCATGTGCCAAATCTACCCATTTAACCCTGTAAAGCCTAATGATGCCAGAAATTTGTTTTTAAACTGAAGTGTTTATTGCTACATTTGAGCAATTTATTGCTTAAAAATGCATTGTGCGATTTATTTCGATTTTTGGCATTACAGGGTTAAGGGCCAGTGAGCGTATGTAGAGAGTTTGCTCGTATCTCACCATATGTTTCAGCCTCTTTTGGAGTCAGATTGAATATGAGACATTGTTACTTTAGTGTTCAGCCCCAAAATTCTAAAAGGTCAGGTCAAAATGTTGGTGATTTAAAAAAAACAAAAAAAACTCCATCTGGCAACAGTGGTGTTGCTAGAAACTCTTCTGCTTTCCGATAATATTACAGCTACCTGTCAACATTGATGAGACAAACACAGCCCACCCTGTCTCCAGCGAATGCATTAAAAGGTGATGATACAGCACTATGAAGCTAATCCCCCTAATCAAACCCAGACTCTAACTTCCTCTGTAACACGCTGACTATGCATAAATTCTAAAACTATCTGAAAGTTTGTGTTTTATGTGCGGTCTTCATGAGTAATTGTATTCAATGTAGAATTTTGAACATTTTCTAACTTAAACCATGAGGGAGTAAAGCAAGGGAGTAAACTGAAAACAGAAAACAGCTTACTATAAATTATCAGTAAGTGCATTTCTGATTTTAATGCATGAGAATAAAACAAGCTGTATTCACACAAAATATTGCTGCAATACTTACAGCATGATGAGAAAAACTTAAACCGTGGCTCATATTTGCCGCACATTATCCCCGTCATGCTCAGATCGGTAAATTATTTAAATCAAGACAATGTTTTATTTCAACTTTAATCAGGGATTTGTTGCACTGGAGCTTTAGTGGATTTTTCAGTTGTGCTCTGCTGCCCTGAACAATGTTTTGTCGCACAGCACCTGTGTGTTTTGACAATGTGTCCTGCCAATGGGAGCAGTGAGGTCAGTGAATATTAATTGCCTGTAAAACAAGCTTTGAAATGGCAAAAGTGCCACGATACTGATGGCAATTTATTTATTTATTTGTTTGTTTGATGTCAGGCTTTTGAATTGGTGCAGAAAACAATGGTGGAAATGTTCATAAATTACAAGCATGTTTATTTTTATCAGAATCTGTTGCATTGGTATTGCTGCATATATACAGAAACGTTGAGCGACAGTTAGATTAACTACTGCTAAGTCATCTGAGAGATTTATAACTTTTGCGGTTGCTTTATTTGGATATAAGCAACATTGCCGTTTTTTCTTCTGTTTCTGTTTCAGGTGATCGTTGTGAGTTTGACCGCCGGCAGGGCAGATGCATGCCAGGTGTGTGTCGCAACGGAGGGACGTGCCGGGAGCTTTCGGGTGGGGGTTTTCGATGTGAGTGCCCTGCAGGCGGCTATGAGCGACCATACTGCACCGTCACCGCCCGGTCCTTCCCGCCCAAGTCCTTTGTCATGTTCCGGGGGCTCAGACAGAGATTTCACCTCTCCATCTCGTTAACGTAAGTAGACTTGAGCAAACATTATATCATTTCCTTTCCTGTCTTCTTCTCTATTATTTTTTTGTCTCTTCTTTCAGCTGTCATCAGACATAGCAGGATGGATCCCTCTCTGATTCCCTCTTATAGTGTCTCCACTTTTCTTTAAGCTGTTTTTTAAAATTATATCATCCCCATCTCGGAGATTGATCATTTTATTTATGGCTTCCCTGTATCCTCCCTCTACTTCGCTTCTTTAAAAGCATTGCTTCTCCATTCAATCCCATCTGCTTTGCTTTGCTTTGCTGTCTTTCTTTCTTTCTCCTCTATGTTCTTATCTTCCATCTGACCACCCTGCTGCAAAAGCTCTGAAAGGAAATGACTTCATGGTCTGACTTCTTCTTTTTAATGTTAAATTACCAACTCAGGAAAAAAAAATGCTTCTTAGACAGTAAGGCCATTAATTTAAAATGCCCAGTTAATACCTAAAACCACAGACTGCATATGAAAGATGGCCATGGCACCATGATGTCACGTTCTGGCTAGTAGACCCCTCTTCTGAAACTTTGAGTTTAGCATTAGGGTAGTTGCCACCTTGATTTTTGGGGAAAGAAGTGACTATGTATGAATGAGAAGGTAAAATGTTACATAAGCAGCTAATGTTAGCTGGCTGACATTAGCCAGGCATTAACCTCTTTCAATTAAAAAGTTTTGTGCATAAAGACATAATGAAAAAACATGTCTTAAAATTATACAAATATAACCTCAGATTAAGAACAAACCTCAAGACTTCTGGAACAGTATCCTTTAGCCAGGCAAGACCAAAGTGCAGCTGTTTGTCCATAATGCAAAAACCATACACAGCATATCAGCACAAACACCAACTGCCAAGCATGATGGTAGAGGGCTGATGAATTGGGTTTTGTTCATGTGAGGTTATATTTGAGCCCTGGTAAGGACCAGAATATTTTTTTATTATGTCCTGATATGTAAACACAACTTTCAGCTGCTCCCTCATCGTGAGTCACCACAGTGGGTAACTGCATATTTGATTTTTACAGTAGAGACCTTTCCTCACACAACCCCCAAGAGATTTGTGTCTCCTCCTTAGATAAAACCAGGGATCTTTTGCTTGTTAGGGTAGGCTGATGTGTAGTCCACCACAGTGTGGAGCCACATGATGTCCCGATATGTGTTACCTTATCAGGTACCAGGTAATCTGTGTACATTCTTTTAATCATGACTGTACGTAGAGTGTATGGGACACATTTGTGGTTAAGAAGATCAGGTCTACCGCAACATTTTGGTCAAGCTTTTCAAGAATCTCACAGCATTTCAACACAAGTTATTTTCATCATAATTTTTTTTATTTACTAAGACTGTAATTTAAACCGGGGCACTGACTTTACCTACAAGATAATTTTTGCAATACTTTCAGTTTTGCTTGGCTCGCTCACAGCACTTTTTTATTTGAGTTAACATTTTCTGCCTGAGCATATATGTAATGCTAATGTTGTGCCAGAGGTCAGTGACTCCTTTTACCCATCCAAAATCATTTTTCAGTTGCTGCTTGCCTCTAGACATATGAAGCCCACAAGAGATTTGAAGTGGTGCTTAAGAGTGGTCAGGCAGGGTTATGGGATGGATGGTTGCCATGGGTGATGTCGTCTAATGATAGTTGCTAGGGTGATGTTGCCCATGGGGTTGTTGCTAAGCTGATGTGGCTACCATGGAGTGGTTACCGTGAGACATTATGGTCATTGTATTGCTTGCTAAATTAGCATTATTGGTGCGTAAAAGCACTACATGTGGTTTCATCTGTTGATTTGTGGTCACCATTAGTTAAGTTAAGGAATGAAGCATGAAGGACATGTTTTCTTTTTTTAAAAGCTTGCTTTATGAGCATTTAGCAGGTATCGTGTTAACATTTCTCTGTGTGTTGTTGATGGTTTAAAAGAGTCCCACACCTGGTGGAAAAAATCTGTGTAGTTAATCTTCCATTTTTCTTTCAGTAATTTTAATCAAGGACTTCTTGAGAAAGGCATTGATTTTTTTTTTAACAGATAATGTGTGGTCTTTTTCAGCACCACGCTTTGACATTCATTCAAACCCAGTCAGATCTGTGAGTTTTGTTCTTAGTCTGTAGCTCTGCTTTATGGCACCACCAAGAAGCAACCTACAGTATAGGACTGAAAAATGAAGCCAGTGCGGAAGTGCCAAAAACTGTGTCGCCACTGGAGTCTGAGAACTTTGAAACCTAGTACAAAAAGCAGCTTTGGTTTCTAGTTAAGTTCCCCCTTCATGATGAAGGACAATTTTTTTAAAAATTTAGAATGGACTTTTATTAGTTGTTGTTGTTAAACTGTAATAAGGCTCAAATCCTTGGGTGTAGTCACATTTTTAATGGAATTAAATTCAAATAAATAGCATAGTTTGCTTTGTGCACAATGGTACCACAGTGCCAGAAGTCTGTTCTCCAGTTTTAATGAAGCAAAGTCCAGTATTTTATTTACATGTTACTAAATAGCAGTAACCATTCACAACTGGTTGGGAAATAATTACTTGGTGGTTGCCGTCTGGTCTCTGGGACTGAGGCCATGTTACCTAACCAAAACATGTTTGTGTTAGCTGAGAACCTACAGCTTCATACTGTCATCCAAATATGTTTACTTTTGGCTCCATGTGAATAATATGGCAGCTACCTACACGCTAATGCTGAGGCTTCAAGGGAAAGGCTAACAAACTAATGTGTGACATCACATTGGCTACGTCCATCTTTTATGTACAGTATATGGGTGACATAGACTGTATGGAAGACAAGTTATTATGAAAATAGATACATTTAAATTTAAACTCCCGTGTCATGTGTTAATTGAGGGCAAAACTGACTTCCCTCCACAAGATGCCTTTTTTAGGTTTCCATAGGTGTAACTGCATATGAAAGCATAAGCGACAATGTGACTCTGCTCTCTATGAATATGAAACCACTGACATGGCATGAGTTCAAGTTTTTAATGCATTTGAAAGCCAGTTGAACAAGAAAGAGTGTGTGCATGTGTGTTTCTGACAGCGTTTGTTTTCTTTTCTTCAGCTCTGCTTGAAATTGACTGCTAAGCTAACTGAGTTTAAGGAATAAAAATGATGATAAACACATGATATTCCATCTTGTAGTTTATTGCTTTTGGGAATAAGTCACATCATATTAATTTGTTTAATGCAGTTCTTGGCGGCACGTAATAAATTTTACAAACAGCAATAACACTGACAAAAACAGACACGCTGAACATATAAAGCATGCTTCTTTGCATTTATTTACTCCTTCAGCTCCTCTGTGTCTCCACTTGGCTGACTCCACACATTATCTCCAGTTACTCTATCAAGTCTCAGGTTACAATTTTATTTTATTTTTTTTAGCTATTTCTGGTGGCACGGATAGATTAGATATGCATACTAGATATTTTGGCACAGTGCAGTTGGAGCGACAGCAAATCCATGCAAAGAAGGCACATATCTGCTAACCAGAAACCCTGGGTTTATTTTAGACAATGGCAGCGTTCTCACCAAAACGGCGATAAGATGCTCCTCTTTCCTTACGATTCTATACTGCAGGAATGATTTCCATTGGAATTTAAACCAAGAATATAAAATGCAGATATGATATTTTTAACTCAACAAAATAGGAAACAGAAGAATATTTTTCTTCAACAACTTAAAACCGTTTGAAAGTCAGACATTTATAACCATACTGCTGTGGGGCTTCTTTCCTGTGGCTGAACCTGACCTCCTACATCTGTGCACTGGATTTATTTGACTCTCTAGCGGGGTTGGGCTGGATCCAATTTTTGACACCACTGAACCTCACTGAAGGTAGAGAAACCTTGAATAAAAATTTCAGGGCCCTGCAGGTGCTATTTGTCAGCTGCCTACAATTTGCAGTGTACGATTTTAAAATTGAGGCGCTTAGTTGAAGAAAATAGTGGAAACAGGCAAACTGTTGTGGTATCATGTTTAAAACAACACCTCGGTGCTTTTTAATGTGGACATTTTATGCAGTGAGAATCGTTTCTGTATCTTGCCACCAGGACAGAGTATTTCTCATCTGCTCTGTTCAAAATAGACTTTTTATTTGCATCTGAGCAGCTGAGGGAGAGGAAGACTCCAGCAGTATGGTTTATTAACTCTGGCATAGTCTGAATACCTTTTGTTCTTCTGCACTAGGCAGGAGTCATTTTTGTTCTGCTGTGTCTGAGATAGTTTTTTGTTTTTGTTCCTTGCTGTATCGGAGTGAAAAATATAATTTAAAATGTGTCATATTCTCTCTGCATGCATATACAAATGTACAGCCATGGTAAAAAGAAAGTACACCCTCTATCAATTCTAAGGTAATAAAATCCCAATCAGGTCTTAAAATGATTTAAATATAGCTGTTGTGGTCCTGGGTCATTGTGTCTAGGACTTTTGAATCTTCCTAATTCATTATTGTTTTGTACTTTGAAAGTGGGTTTTTGTTTCTGTCTTTGGTTTTCTTTTTCTTTTGAGTTTTCTAATCCCTGTTAGTTTCCCGTTGTATTATTTTATGTATCTGGTGTATTCATAAATTACTTTAGGTTTCTTAGTTCCCTCCCTGTCCTTTTAGCTACTTCTCTGTGTTTTTGCTTTTAGTATCATGTTGAGTCAGTTTGTCTTTGTGTAAGTTTACTCAACTTTGTATGTGTCAAGCTCGTCTGTCTTAATCCTGGTTCTTGTATTAGTTACTTCCTGTTTTATGTTGATAGTCCCTCATCTCTGTGCTTTATGTTTAGTTTTGCTTCCCTTGTCTCGTAATGCCTAATTTGTTCCTGCTGTATTTCCCAGCTGACTTCACTCCTCTAATCACCCTCCTGTGTATATACTGTCTCAGTCTCCCTTTGTCCTTTGTTTAAACGTCAGCTCATTTTCCAAGTGATTCCCAGTTCCTTGTGCTGCCTAATGTCTTTCCAACTGTATTCATTGTTTAGAAGTTTTCAGTTCCTTTTGTGTTTTATGTTTACTTTTGGTTTCTGGATCATTCAGCCTAATAAACAGCTTGCCTTTTGTTAAGATTATTTCGTCTCCAAGCATCTACATTTGGGTCCTCAACATCACACTTGGCCTGTTCATCCCACAGACCTTCACAATAACCTTAAATGCACAACAATGCACAACATATTACACAACGTCATTATGTATTTAACAAAAATCAATCCAGAATGCTTTTTTGGCGGCTTCAAAGCAAGTCCCCAGTTGGTATGAGGTGTTTGTGCTGATATGCTGTGTTTGGCTTTCTATAACTTTCTAGGTTTGGCAGGTTTGAAAACGTAAGCCGGGCTGCCATGTTCTTTTTAGAGAGAAGAGACTTTCTTTTGGCAGCCCTTCCAAACATCCTTACTAGTTCAGTCTTTTTCCAATTATACTGTCATGAATGTTAATATTTAACATGCTAACTGAGGCCTGTACCTCTTGGGTTTTTGCAGTTTCTCTGAGCATGGCACGGTCTGAATGAATTTCCAGTTATGTCCACTCCTGCACATCAAAGATTCTCAGCTGTCTTGAATGTTTTCCACTTGTGAATAATCTTTCTCTGTGTATGCTTGGATAAGGCCTTTTAATGCTTTAATGCTTCAGAGGCTGATGGGCAGACAGTTGCTTCTTTACAATCGTTGATGATTTCCTTCGTGTTTGGCATTGTGTTGACACACACCTCAATGCTTCAGACCAACAAACTGTCAAAACGTCTACTTTTATAGCGGTAGTGATACTGATGCTGATGATCAATTAGTCACTGATCGTCACAATTTGACCAGTGATGCTACTTAGCCTTGCAGTTCCAATTTAAGCAGTAAGGGTTAGTTTTTCACACCCCGCTTCTTTATTTTCACTAAATGTTTGTTGAATAAATAATGACAGTGTAATATGCCATGTACTGGTGTCCACTTGAGATTGCACTTACCTAATTTTAAGACCTGTCAGGACCACATGATCTGGCAAAATGAACTTCAGCTAGCAGTTTTCTTTTTACCATGCCTTTGTTAATAAATTCTCTACTGCATACAGCATTTGTCAGTAAACTTCAAATTTCTATGTGCCTGCATCTTTTAGATTTGCCACCCTGGAGAATAGTGGTCTTCTCTTCTATAATGGACGATTTAACGAGAAACATGACTTCATTGCCTTAGAGATCCAAGAAGGACAAGTGGTCTTCAAATACTCCACAGGTATTGTATCTTTATGTGCGCTCTAGCGTGGTTTTGTTTGTTCCTCCTGAGACAATAAAATCTGTTTATCTAAGTGTGGATTCAGGTAATGAATGCTGCCGATTTGGTCTTTGCAAACAGTGCTTACAGAAGTTTTGGGGTAATTGTAAATAAAGTGGATGTATTTGAAGCATCCACACCCTTAAAACAAGAGGAAACACGTAAGAGCTACATTTGAATTCATTTTAATGACATATTCTTCATTTACCTGTCTGTAGGTGAGTCATCCACCCAGGTTAGTCCCTTCCTGCCAGGGGGTGTGAGCGATGGCAACTGGCACACAGTTCACATCCACTACTACAACAAGGTGGGTTTACATCCCAATCCCATTTTCATTGTGATTCTTGCATTTGAGCTTCCACTTTGGATTCTTGATGTCTGTATGATTAGAGTTTGTTTTTCTTATGTGATTTTATTTTGCACTTTGTAAATTTGACTTGTTTTTATTGGTACTTTTGATGCGTCGGCAGAATAGTTTCTCAGCCTTCGAGCCGACGAAGCACTTTGAATTGAGCTGAAGTGTTTGTGTGCGCGCGACTATGTGGGTGTTTACGTGTCATCATTTTTATTCATGCATATTCGCCGCACATCTCCTTTAATTTTCTTCATGTTCTTTTATTTTCCTCAGCCTGCTACACGTTATGTGAGTATGAGTGTGTGTCAGAGTGCACATACACTTTCTCCTTTCTTAGCTTCTTTTGCTCCTTCTTTCTTTCACCAGCAGACAGTGAGGAGGACGAATGCGCTGTCTTTCTGCTCTTAGTCTGTTCTCTTGCCCATGTGTTTGTTTTTTCTTCCTGTATGTCCTACTAACCAAAGCTTCTCCCTTTTTTTTCTTCCTGTCATTGTGCAAAGTATCAGTGTAAATACTAATCTGATGTGTTACTCCTATGTTGTATCTGATGTAGTGTTTTAATGCAATGATGTAAACTCTAGATTTAGTGAATGCTCTTGTACTTCTTGAATGTTGACCGGTTTTCTGTTTCTTTGGACTGTGTCTGCATGTCCAGCCCAAGCGCAGTATGAGTGGTGAGGCTAAGGGTCCCTCAGATGAGAAGATTGCTGTGGTGAGCGTTGATGACTGTGATACAGCCTTGTCGCTTCGCTTTGGTACGCAGCTTGGAAATTACAGCTGTGCTGCACAGGGCAAACAAACCAGCAGTAAGAAGTAAGTTTTTCTTTCTTTTTTCACTTCTTAATCGCAACGCTTTAGTGGGAACCAAACTTCTAATTATCAAATACCAATGTCAGCTGGTTTCTCAGTCATAACTATAGACAATACAAAACGTGGATGCAACTTACAGAAAACTGTAAAAAAAAAAAAAAGAAAAGTGCAAATGCAAGTGCCGTAAACCTGCATTCTATCTGAAGGCAGCCAGATAGTGTCGCGAAACAACTTAAGGTCCTTTAGAAGTATATGGGATGGCTATGTGTTTCAGTTTTCTGCTAAGTTTCTGGACTCAGTCACTCATTTCGGGCATTACTGAATAAAAAAATCAAGCTTGAGCTAAAAAGCTTGCAATCTGGGATGCAGCAAAGAACTATAGATGACCAGTACAACATCTGGCTAATAAGCAGACTGCACATTCTTACGTAGTTTTTTAATTTGCATTTTCCTCAATATGAAAAGAAACCAAATCAGAGGGAAAGGTACAAGTTTACAAGCTCATCAACTGATTTGGACCAGAGTAAACAAACTTTAGATGTGAAAACACCCCGACTTATACTGTGGTTCAAAGTATTCAGACCCACCCCTCCATGTCACATCCCTTTTATGGAGCAAAGATGGTGACTGCAGAAACACTTTTACACTGTCTGTGGTCATATCCACCTCTGGCTTGTCACTTCCAGTCTCAGAACACAAATATGCTGACAGCCAAGGACGATCAGCTCAAGGCTTCACAAGACGTCACTAATCAATGGGTGGCATCATTGTGCCTACTTCCATCTGATATACAGTCTGCATTATATTTTTACTTTAGCATCACTGTGAAATATCACCTTCCCCGTGAACCTGAACCTGTAATTTACTTATGATTTAAGAAATTTAAAATTCAGACCACTGTGATTATTAACACGACTGTTAAGTAGCCTCTAGTTTGGTTTTTCTTTCCATGTGTGAGCTAGCATCAAAATGGCGATAAACGTACAAAAGATTGTCCTATCATGCTTGGAGTGCTTTCCGGCACTTTGAGATTAGTGTTTATGCGGTGTCAGTATGCTAGTATCAGATACAAACTGCTCAGCCAGGTTACAACTAGCTGGTTATCTTTCCGCACACAGCTTGCTTTTGAATCTTGATTTTTGGTGGGAACCAGCCTTTTGCTGACTTGAGTGATTGGGTGACTCAGTTTCTAAGCTAATGTACGCTGGGTTTGCTTGATTTTAGTGTTGTAAGAGAGGCATTATGGCAGAGCTGGAGAGGAAGCATAAGTATCGCATCCTTTTAGCTTTTATCACATCCGTTTGACTGAGTTCAGTCTCTTGAATTCGGAGACTTAAATTTCTCAGTTGTAAGACGTTGAAGCAGAGCATAGCAGGACTACAGTGTAACACTGTAACTTGTTCTATAGCATAAACTTTGGTATACTCATACTGATATACTTCTATTTTAAATGGAATGAATTTATGATATTTTTTGGTCAAAATAATAAATAAATAAATACTGTATGATTAATTAAAAAACAAAACCAACAACCTTAGGATGAATTCCTGCAGGTAAGTCTGTTCTTTTGCCATCAGCATTGTAAATGAAAGGATGAATAGTAACTGACCCAGAGCTGTGGGAGGTGTTTGCACAGGATTTGCCAACTTCTTTGCAAAGACAAATTTCATTAAACATAATCTGTAACTGAACAGAGGCTTAACAGACATTCAAAGACAATTTCCACTGAGTAGAAAACCAATAAAGATGGTCTTTATGTGCAGCAGAGCCATCTATGAGCAGCAACATGCTGGCCAGCTGGTAGCTAGTTTTAAGCTTTCTAAAGGTAAACTGTGTAAAGTTTACCTTTACACAGATGGTAGCAGCATTACATTGGGAGATACATGCATTCACTGAGCACGTCTCTGTTCACTTAATTACCAATTAAAGTTTCATATATTTGAAATGCTGAAGTTTAAACAAAATATTTATCCGGGCTTGTAATTGCAAATGTCGTGGAAAATTGCCTGCAGCAGAGATCAATATTGTGAAAAGAAAACAGAAAGGTGTTACATGTGCGTCTGTTAAAAAACGCGCTGAAAGTTTAGAAATCTGACAGGATTTTAAAGTAACGATCAGGGTGATGAGGCGTCAGTAGGGGAACTCTGCGGGGGGCTCAAGGCTTTAATGAGGCACGACTCTTTGACGTCTTTATGCTCCTTCATGTCTGTCTGTATCTCTCCGATGGTCTTGTTACCAGGCGTCTCATTCTGCTGCACGGATATGTTCGTTTCTTTTCATTATCTCTGCTCGTCTCTCCGTCTCTCACACACAATCTCTTAGGTGCGACTAAAAGATCCAAATTGTTGGTTTTAAATGTGTTGCACTGCCTGTTCCATCTGACCTTGTCAAACTTTTGTTCATTCTTTCTCAGCTACAGTTTGTGTGTGTCTAACAAACGAATGTCTCCATATACACTAACAAGTGCAAGAAAACACACACATATATAGCGTATCCGCACATGCACTAAAAGAGCAGCCTGTCATAGTGTTGATGTCTGGCCTCGCCTCTGTAAGCTGTAATCACGTTTGCCGTGTCTGTCAGCACTAAGTGAGGCTGAGGGAAAAGAAGACGGATCAAAGAGGAAGGCCAAAGACTAATACATCAACCCTCTCTTCCTCTTCCTCCTGCTCCTTTTCCATTTTTCCATTAAAAGCCCACCCGCCTCTTGCTCAGTCTTGACATTCTCTTCCAGTGACGTCCTCTGCAGATATGTGCTGAAACAATATGACCACAAAACTTGTTCTTTCTCTTTGGTTCTTCTCACTCAGCGCAGTCCTGTAACTGTCACTTTCCATCCCCTGAAATGTTCCTCCTCGTATTCCCTCTTTCCTTCCCCATACTCGTCTGTCTTGTCATCTGCCTCTTGACATTTGGTGTAACTCACACTTAATCTCTTGTTTGTTCATCTGTCTTTCAAGCTTTTTTCTTCCTTTGGCATTGCCATTCCCCCCTCCTTTTCCTAGAGCAAGCTGCACTTGCAGTTACCACCTCTCCTTCTTCGTCTTGTCATCCACCTCTACCTCTTCTCTCAAGACGGTTGCTGTAACTCCTGTTTAATCTCCTGTTTGTTCATCTGTCTCTTCATCTGTCTCCTTTTCTTTCTCAGTGTATTTGTGTTCAATCTCTCTGTCCCTCCTCTGTTTCCATTTCTACCTTAAAAACACCATCATCTAATATATCCTTAAAATCCCCTGCTTCTCTCTGATTTCGATTCTGAATGATGACACATTTCATTTACCTCTGATGACATGTTTAATCTCTAGGTTTGTTTAATCCCTTTGCCTCTCTCATACCCTCTTTCATGTTCTTCCTTCTTTTCACCCCTTCTTCTTTCATCCCTCTCTCCTCCCTCTCTTACTTGAAGAAGAATAATCCTGTGTTTCTTCCATAACCCCATTTGTTCTCCACTATATTTACTCATATTGCTTTTTATCTTTGTGTTTCTTAGGTCTCTGGACTTGACTGGTCCATTATTTCTGGGTGGAGTCCCTAATGTGCCAGACAACTTTCCCTTTGGCACCAGGGAGTTTATCGGTTGCATGAAAGAGCTGCACATCGATAACAAACCGCTGGATATGGCTGGATTTATCGCCAATAATGGAACGCTTCCTGGTCAGTGCTGCGAACCATGTTTGCTGTCCTTCAAACATGTATTATTGTGCATTAGTAACATTTAGCTCCTTCTTAATAGCCTTTTTACCCATCTTGTGGCAAAACACACAAAAACGTCAGTATTTAAATGAAGTAGCTTTTAAGGGTTTGTGTGCTACGAACCACTTTGTGTTTCTAAATATTATAGGAAACAATAATGGAGTAGAGCCACATCTTCACATATAGTCATATACAGTTAGGCTTCATTGCACTGAAATTGGATTTTCACTGATGGACTGGATGCGTGCATTACTTTTTATTATAGTCAGTGAAATCAAAGGAAAACATTTGTTATATGTTGTTGTTTTGTTGTGCTACTATGTGAAACTGTTTGCATTTCTTTCATTTTCATATCATATGTCTGTATGTATTCATACAGACATTTTTGAGGACTTTTAAAAATGAGTTTTACTACTCAGTCTTATTATTTTATGCTCAAACACACAGTGCAATATTGTAAGTCTAACTTTTGTCACACACCAGTGCTGTCAGTCCTCTTAATGGTACTAATGATGGGTATCATGCAAAAGAGTCCGACCGATAGATGATTTTTAGAAATACTGGCCAATTTTTTTCAGGCATACCAAAAAGAAGCAAGTTTCCTTAACATTTTTTTTACTCAATTATTTATTTATTTAAACTTTGAACAGTGGGTTGTTGTGTTTGGTGTTCCAAAGACTTGTTGGCAACAGGGAAATTGTAGAGGGCCCTCTGGTGGACAAACAGTGTAACTTCAACACTCATTACATGGTTGAAGGGTGTTTCTCCAGTCTATATTTACTTTTTAGTTTTTGATTTATGGTTCATTGTTGGTATTTCTCATTCCTGGTGTCGTTATGATACCAGCAGAACAACAAATAGCCAAAAAAATCGGTCGGACTTTTTTTTGAAAATGCTTGTGTGAGAGGGTGGTGTTATAAAGATGACAGTGACAGCATGAAGACTTGTCAGATACAGTATGTTGTAATTCATTTTTTTTAACTTCAGTGATCTCTGCTGCTTCCAATAGGCTGCAGTGCCAAACACCCCTTCTGTAAGTCCAACCCTTGTCAGAACGGAGGAACCTGCAGTGTGAGCTGGGAGACTTTCTCCTGTGACTGTCCCCTAGGATATGGTGGGAAGGACTGCAGCCACGGTAAGAGGCCTGGATTTTTCTTATCCTGTGGCCCTACAGTAACTACACTAATAGCAACCTTTAACAATGTTAATTTTATCATGCCACTTCAGCATAATTATTAGTAAGTAGCGAGACAGTTGCTGGTGTAACAAGCATTTTCTAGCAGTGGCTGTGATTTTAATGTTTTATTTTTAAAAACTGATTTTCACAGGACTTTATTTTTTGGCTGTAATTATACTAACACTTCATTAATTAGTTCACAGCTTACCTATGCTGAAATGCCCCAGATAACACCTTTTTACTTAATTGCTCAGTGAGCGTTGACCTGCATGATATGAATGTACTGTCTTAAATAAAAAGGGAGAATTGATGATAGAAAAATACAGTCCAACAGACTGAGCTAAGAATAAATTTAGCCCGTGAGACAGTTGTTACTGGATATCTGGCTTTATTTCCTGTGTATAATTGAACCTTAATAAACCTTCAGAGATTTTCCTCTCATGAGTGGACATTTGCTAGCCCAGGTGGTTTTACTCATTTATCTTTACTGGCATGTCTTGATTGCGAGCACAGACGTCCAACTCTAAGGGGAAATAAAGCGTCGAGATTCACTTGAGGGGAAAAAAAGAAAAAAAAACAAGGTGTTTATTGATCTCAGTGACAAATGTTCACAAGTTCTGGGACTTAGTTTGTACTTCAGAGACTGCAGTGTAACATATGTTTCATCATTTAATTTTGGAAGCTTTTATACCTTTGATTGGTAATTAAACAACAGAGAGCAAACAACTGAGGAAGCTGTTTGGGCATGAAATGCATTAAAGATCACGTCATGCCCATACAGACATGGTCTGTTTGTCCTTAACCTCCAAACCAACAAACCAAAAGTCCATTGATCCTAAATGCGCATTGAAAAACACACAATCTAAAAGTGAACAATCCACAAAAATTATGTCGCAGACTGACGGATAAGAACAACAGTATCATCTGGAATTTGTTACGGAAATTTCAATAATTTTTATTTGCGTTTTTTTTCTCTTCGCCTCAGTGATGACACACGCACACCGCTTTCTGGGTAACAGCGCCCTCTGGTGGGACCTGAAGAATGACGTAACCATCTCCGCTCCCTGGTACCTCGGCCTGGTGTTCAGAACCAGAGCCCGCGAGGGGACTTTGCTGCAGGCCCAGGCTGGCCAGTACATCAGCCTGGTGTTCCAGGTGGGCACGAACACATTTAACATTTAAGAGGCAAGGCCGAGATGGTTAGTGGAGGAGGGATAGTGGATATACTGAGGATGTTGAAGATAAAACTGCAGGGGGTTGATGTAACGGGGGAGAGATAGGCTGAGATGGACTGAGGTAATCTGCTGTGGTGACCTTTAAAGGGAGCAGCCAAAAGAAGAACAAGTAGTATTAGTGGAAATTTAGTGGTTTACATTTTAATAATAATAAAAGAGTTTACAGCTGCGATTACTGTTCCCTTTTAAATAACACCAGGCTCCATGGAGTCTGAAAGCAGTTCACATTTCGTTAAATGTATCCATATCTGGTGTTGAAGGAGCATGTTATGTTTCACCCTCTGGACGCTGCCTGTGGGTAAATGGATAAATGGTGTCCTTTCCTTTCACCAACCTTTCCACCATTACCAGAAACTCAAAAAGCTTTAACTGCGTTTAGGTTGAAACACAATTTGATCTTGTTTATATACTTTAAGTTTCAGATGCTAAATCCAAAGAGCGTTTTAAATTAGCAGAATCTCAGTGGAAGCTGAGCCAAGACATCGGCTTTCACGCTCCTACACACAGTCACACACACACAGTCGTAGCAGTGGACTGTTTTTTTCTCCCTCTCCCACTTTTTCTTCTTTTTGTTTTTCTTTTAATGTGATTTGCAAATTTTATTTATTCATTTATTCTTCTCGCTCTCATCAGGTAATTAATGGTCAGCTGGTCTTTTCGGTGACCCGCGGCTCAACCAGACCGGTGCGTTTGCGCTTGGATCAGGTTCAAGTGGCAGACGGCCGGTGGCACGACCTCCAGCTGGAGCTGCGAGACGTTCGCAGTGGCCGTGAGACTCGCTATGTCGCCACACTGCGGCTGGACTTTGGACTCTATCAGGTACTGCAAATTATCATCTAAATCTCAAAGCGTTTTTAATCCAACTTTAATGTCCAGCTATCAGGGAGCACACTTACACTAGAGGCACATAGTACAGTGGAATTTTTATTGAAGGGGAGAAAATTAAAGTCCTTTAATAGCTTGAAAAAAAATTGTAAATTAAATATTAAATTTATCCTGCAAGCATAGATTAAATGAATAAGAAGGCTTTTTGTCATATCTGCTTTACGAAATCAATAAGGCTTAATTTGGCTTAACAATTAGTTTTTTGACTGTGTTCAAATTAAAAGAGGCAGGTTTTTTTTTCCAGTTGTAATTCTCCATTTATTTTGTCTGTTTGAAATCTGCAGCTCCTTGATGGGCTATATTATTTGGTCTAATCACCAGAGAAGTACTTAATTGAAATTTTAAAGCATTTAATATGAATAGAGGGAAGCAATCCTATTTAATTTCCTCTAATCCAGAATGTCCCCATATGTACAGACATCTCTCTCACTTCCTGCTTTGAGCCAAAGCGATGAAGGATGTATTTTAGGACGTTAAACATAAATAAATAAATAATCAATTGTATGAATTCCTTAAATTAAGAAAGATATTAGTTTATTGTAGGTTGGGCTGATGAATTTTAGCATCAAAGAGAAAAGCACCAATCAGACGACCCACCTGTAAGCAGCACTAGGCAACGGTGGGAAGGAAGAACTCCCTTTCAACAGGATGAAACCAGGCTCAGGGAAGGGCAGCCATCTGCTGCAACTGGCTGAGGGTGGGGTTGGAGAGAAGAGGAAAAAGAGAACATAGGGAGACGGAGGACACATGTAATGATATGCAGTGATGTATGAACAGGTAAAAAGAGGTAAAAAGAGGTCAGTGGAGAAGAAATAATCAGCGCGTTACAGAAAATCCTTCAGCAGACTGAGCTCATAGTACCATAAGAAAGAGCTAGTTCAGGGTCACCTAATCACCCCCCTTTATTGAAATAAACAGTTTTATGTCTAATCTTAAAAATACTGGCATACATAGCAGCTGTAGATGAAAAGAAAATGGAAAGGTTTTGGCGTGCTTGGTCAACAGGTGCTTAATAAAGTACTCTTGCAGTCTCTGTTTTTGAAAGAAATGTTCTGCAGGGTTAAAGTTTTAGCTGAGATTCTAATATCAGAGTTCATTTTCCTTAATTTACCTTACATATGGGCCGCCGGTATATTTCGCACCACATGAAAAAAGTCTTTGGAACGTACCAAAACGTATTTCACAAATGTCTTAAGGTATATTTATAGTACATTTCAAGTATATTTCATCAATATTAAACCTCGTTATCTTCCTATTTTTTTATTTCTTACCGCATTATTACTTCTCCTTCCTTCCGTTCTTTGCCTAACAATCCTTGACAGTGTTATACGACATTCTGCCTTTTTAAAACAAATACAAAGCCTATCTCAAAGAAACACACACACACACACACACATACGCACATACATATAAATGTTTAGAACATATACAGGTTTTTCTATAATCCTGCAAAGCGTCAGACTCCCCAAGATGTGGGCTCCTAATCCTCGTTTCACTAATCTCCGGTGGATTATTATGTCAGATCGTACTGTGCGATGTTTGCGTGCGTGCATGCGCTCACACGATGTATGCGCCTGTACATATGTGGCAGTGACATGAGCGCAGAGAAGCACGCGCACAACCACTGTCCGTATTATAATCATCTTTGGCTCGGTTTAAGCAAACACAAACAGCCTTTGTCGTGTTTTTATGTCGTGCTATTTCCTAAATCGTCTGCCAGCACGTTATGTCTTTCATCTGTTCATTGCAGTTCACCAGGCTATTCTCCAAAGTGCATCAAGTAGCACACTGAGCAAATGGTGCAGAAAAACATTTCAAATACAAAATTATTAAACAATTAAACGGCAGTTGCCTTTGAAAGGGGTTTTGGCACGTGTGCCGCTGTTATCAGACATATCTCAGCTTCCATTTTAGCGTCTTCCACTGCTGCTGAAACGGTGATTAATGCAGCTCATTGATTTTGCTTTCATGGTTCTCGCAAGCCAAGTTGCCTGTCAACATTTCTTCACAATTCTGCCAGAGTTATCACTTGAGCATTGACCTTCTCTTCAGTGATTGCATATTATGGTTTTCTTCTGTTTAATGAAGCCAATCATTCAGTCGAATCCTTTCCACCTCCCCTTCTATTTGACTGACACAAGCCTCATAATAACCTGGCGCTTCTTCGCTGATATATCGGTAAATAAAAATATAGAGGTTTCTGGAAATCAATAGTCCTTCCAGGAAAAAAAAAATCTTATCTTTTTCAGTTCATTTTGATTTAAACTCATAACAGAAACAGGTCATCTTTTTATTACGTTTTAACTGATGGTCACTTGCTTGTAACTATTTTTTTTTATCCTTCATTGCACTGAGTGTGTTTGCTGCTATTAATAATCATATTCTTTGCCTTTCCTGTCTCCATCTGTTCTCCCACCTCTTTCCTTCTTTCCCCATTAGGGAACAGTGATAGTGGGAAATGAGATTCATGGTTTGAAGGTGAAACATCTGCATGTTGGAGGAGTGCTGGGCTCTGGGGAGGTTCAGAACGGGATAAGAGGATGCATACAGGTAAAGGATGGAGTTTTTAACGCATGCAGTGAAGAGATAAAATAAAAATAAAAAATGATTCTGGGGTAGGCCGGTGAATACGCTAATACAGCTGCTATTGTTTTTGTGTGTTGTGTCGAGGTAATGTGACCCTCGCTTTCTCTTCCTGCAGGGCGTTCGATTGGGCGTGAGACCGGACGCCCCCGCTCTGCCCCGCCCGTCTAGAGCTGTCAAAGTGGAAACTGGCTGCAGTGTCGGTAATCCCTGCCTCTCGTCTCCCTGTCCAGCTCACAGCCGTTGTTCCGACCAATGGGAGAGGCACACCTGTCTATGTGAACCCGGTGAGTGAAGCAGATGTCCATTTACTGCTGTGAACTAACGTGTAATATGATGGGGGACTCCGGTGATTAGCCATTTTTAAAGACAACTTTTTTGTTCAGGAAAAAATGACTAATCTTTTGACTTGTGATGTAAAACTGTGAAGTTATTGGCCTGATTAAGCTCATGTTGAAATGTTGTAGATGTGTAAAAAATTCATTTAATATAAGTGTTAGTGTGTTGTATAAACATATTTACAAGTTTTCATGCTACAGTCACACTAAGGAAAACAGTGGTCGGAGACCGTGGCACGAGTGAAATTATTGTGACAATGTGCAATGAAGTTGTGACCTCATTGCCTTTAGAAGTGGTTGTTTTTAAGATGCTGTCACTTGCTGTTCAAAGTAACTTTGGTACGTCAAGACAGCGATAAAATGACGTCAGGTTTGGCAATTGCATTCTGTTTGTGATAACACGATAGTTAACTGATAAATCATCAAAGAAAAGAAGTCTCTTTTTGCCTGTTGTAAATCTGTTACCATCAACATGTACACAAATTCACTACTCACATTCAGAGTCCAGCCAGAACCAGCCATAGATTTGAAACAGAAATTCAGAAATTCCTCCACAAATAGTGACATGATTGCTATTTAACTGAAAAATGATATAGTAGCTTAGCAATCTTGCTTTTATACAGGAATGTAAGTAGAGCCAGTTACAACCAGCTGAAATTAGTCCTTTAATGCAAAGAGATGTGTTGCAGACAAGTTGCACTCCTCAGTGCAGACAGACTTAGACTCTTTGCAGATGTCTTGGCAATCTGTATGAGAGTGATTGCAGTCGATCTGAGTCATGCCCCGATTATTTAGAGACAGGTTGCTTCCCACCATGCGACCTGTGCATCAATTGAAGTGGTCGTGCAGACATTGAGGGTGTTGCAATTAGTCATTGCACCTGCTTGTAACTGGTCTGCGAAGCTGCAGTGAGGCTGCCATCCTATTTTTCCTATAGTGTGCCATTAGAGAGCATTGATGTCGTGTTTGCAGCAATGGGTAGCTTTTTGTGGCATCATTTTTTTTCTTTCTACAGTCAGATTATTTTGTGACATAATTCTCCTATAAAAAAATACATATATATGTAAGACTGCTTCGCCATCTTTGTCCCATCTCCTACCTGAACTAATGTCAGGCAGATGTAGTATGCATAAAAATATACTTTTGATTTTTTTTTTTCCACCCACGGTCTTACACTTACAGAAAAATACAACATGGTGGATTTGTAACACCTACAGCAAAGATGCGCACGTTTAACAAGTCTGTTATTAAATGTGAAGACACAACATCCCTGCTAACTGGTTCACAACAGATGAATCTAATAGTAATAGTAATAGTACCCCTCCCCCCAAAAAACAACTAAAAAATGCTAAATAGGATTAACGTGATGTGATTATTATAAAAAGTACGGATTAACAGACAGAATGTAACACACCAAAAAGTATATTCCATTGCCTGTGCGCTAGCCTCCAAGCCAGGCAAAATGGTCTAAAGTTTTGACCATTGTGGGCATTCAATGTAAAATAGCTGAGGTTTAAGAGAAAAAGGTTAAAGAAGCTGGCTTTGTGAGAAGCAACAAAAAAGGGGAGTAATAATAATGTGTCCATATGCGTAGGTGTCTCCCAGTGCTGTAACTGGGTTAAACTGATATTTGGGTTTGCATAATTAGTCCCCATCCACCTGAGACCAAGAGAAAGAGACCGACTGCAGGCTAACTTCCAAAAGCTCCTTAGTAAGGTGAATATAATGAGGTGGAATTAATGTGGAGGAAAAGAATATGATTAAACGAGAAGGAGAGGGGTGGAGAAGTAAAGAGACAGAGGAGAGAGTAAGGAAAGTGTATACTGTATAGAGAGACGCAGGGAGGAAAAAAAACAATAGAAAGATGAAAAATGCAGAGGAGGAACAAAGACAGTGAAATTATTAATGATTAATGAACAGAAAAAGGCGGGTGACAGAAATAGCGTGAAAAAAAATGAAAAACACAAAGTTTGGAGGAAAGATGGGAAAAGAAAGAGGGCGCGAGAAAGTCAAATCAAACAGCCCGAAAACACTAGTGACACGTCTGGGAATATACGTACACAGGGATGCACTTAGATTTGAGAGAAAATTAACATGACAGCTGCACACATGAGAGAGAAGCAAGAAAGAAGAACAGCGTAAGGAGTGATATTTGATATTATTTGGAGCTAGCAGTTAGCAGCAATGCATGCAACAGAAGCCCTTCAGCTCTAAAAGTAATGATGTAACATGTAAGGCCAGCTGAACGGGAGGTGATTAAGAGAGATTATTTATTTTATGGATAAAGGGGTGATGATACAAAAGACTGGCCGGGAAGTTAGCAGAAAAAGAACCATATTAAAGAGAAAACCAGAAGAAAGACAAAAAGTTACCTATCCGTGTTTTGAGATTAATCACCTTCCTTCCAATCTGCCTGAATATTTCTTCATATTTTTTCTGTACATGTAGAGAAAACCATACTCTTCATTTTTGTCATGAAACTCAAATATTTCGTTCAGATCAAGAAGAAATTATGTAATGTAAAGCAAACACCAGCTATGGAAACAGTTGATTATAATCAGGCAGCATCCTCTAAGGCTGAGAAGTGAAGCTGAGACTAAAGTGCAAGTTTCCACTTGATGCTGGTTCCACATACGGGTCAATGCCAACAGATCCAATGGTGAAATGTCTGGATGGGCACCTTTCTCTTTTAGCTCAAAGCCTAACAATATGAAAAAAAAATAATTACATTTTTTTTCTTATAACTCATTTGTTAAAGGATCAAAGTTTTGAAATGTGTTTTCAGTTTTCTTGTTTCCAGTTTTATCGTTAGCCAAAATTCAGTGGAGTGAATTTAAGCTTCACTCTCTCATCTAAGTATGGCCAAAAAATGGTGAGCTTTTATATCCAGTTTATGGTTACAGCACAAATCTAACAGCAAAAGTGAAACCCATGGAGGAAACTCATCCATCCGTCCATTCATTCACTCTCTTAACCACTTAGTCCTCTGTCACACACGCCTACAGACTGGTTGGTGACACCCCCCAGGGATTCCTTGACTAGTTTTGTAAGTGGTTTCTAGAGGTTGCAGGTGATTGCTGCAACCTCTAGCAACAATCACCAGTTGAAATTGGTCACAAAGAGAGTGGTGCCTCAAAAACCTCCATGTGATCACTTTGGTTGCTAGCAGATTCCCATAGGGACCCATAGTACGTATGAAAAGTGCCATCTTGTGTGGAAACATTCACCATTAAGTCTTTTAGCTGTAGTGAAACTTGGAAAAAGTGTGACACAAACAGATAATGGAAAACATTCACCTTCAACAAATAAAAGTTGCGCGAACGTTTACTGTTCCAACCAACATATTTCATAAGGCACTAGTTTTACTTAAGACAAACATTCTCTTTTTATGGTTTGTGTTTTACTCATGCCTGAATGATGGAGCTTTTGCAAATTTCACAGAGACTGCAGCAATCACTTACCTACAGGTCGGAGAATTACCATTTTCCCCCCTTGACCGGTGGTTGCCATATGGTTGTTGAATCTCTAGGCTTGTGAGACTGGGGCTTCATGCAGTTTGGGTTTGGGGGAGACCTTGCAACAGATTGCCAGTCTGTCACAGGGCTAAATTGGAGAGATGGACATCCATCAGCCAGTTTTGAATCACCTGGAGAGGACACATGCAGCCAAAGGGGGATCATTCCGTCTCAACACAGAAAGAGCCCAACAGGCCAGCAGATTGAAACCCAGGACTTTCTTGTTATAACGCGGTGCTAACAGTGCTGTTCTGTAGAAGTATAGGATGTGATTAGATTGCCATTCTACTCTTTAAAAACACACAAGCAAAATGGGTCACAGTTGTCACATATCAGGCTGATTTTGCTTTGTAAGGAAAAGCAGCAAGCTTGAAATGAGATTCATGAGATTGGTGGTATGTCGTGCTTTTTAGCCGAAGATGCCTGATTGCTAGGTCAGACTACCTCAGCACACAAGAAGAAATGAAATAAATAAACATAGCAGCTTACACCCTCCCATGTCTGTGAAAAAAAATAAAGGAAAGAGCGTCAGGTGTAACACTTCAAAGTCTCCTGGATAGACTCCTACCACAGCAGCTACTTTTAGAAGGCAGAAGTAGGTAATGAAAAGTTATCCAAGAAAGAAAAAGTGATGAAAATGCTCATGATGCTTGAGGAAGTGAAAGAGGAGTCAGCTTGTGACTATGTGGAGGATATAGTGAGACAGCCTCAGGGCTTGACAGCATGGTAGAGGAAGCAGAGAGGCACTGCTATCCCTGTAGCATCCTGCACCAGCCCGCAAGCTAATGCTAACACCTTGACTTATTAAGTTGGAGGATGCACTCAGACTTGGCACGCACACACAGATGCCTTCACACCAAGACTCAACCACAGATTGCCACACACACACACACAGCGTTTCCACAAACTTAATATGCGTGCACTTATTTACTGTACACACATGCGCTTTCATTATCATTACATTTCATCAGCACAATGAGCATTAAAAATTGAGACTGTTATAGAATGAATGCCGCTTAGAGACAAATCAAAGTTTAATAACGGCAGAGAGAGAAAGAAGTAGATGCGCACTCTGAATAATTCCCTTTCATGCGTGTGTTTGTGTGTTTTGCCCTGGTGCTGAAGCTAGCTTAATGGGTCTCATGTAACTGACAGCACATCTGACCTGCAAAAGGCCTCCTAGAAGAAACACACCGCCTCTCTGTCAATCACACACACGCTGAAACAAGGTTCTGCATGACGAAGCAAGGAGATATCTGCCTTCTCATCTCCTCACTGTCTGTGTGTGTGTGCGTTTGCGAGAAAGCATACAGTAAGTATGACTTTATGTGCGTGTTGCTGCCAGCTGCTTCAGACTAATTGGCCGCTGTGAAAAATGAGATCTAATATGAAAAATTGCAGCCATGTTGATTTATGTCCATTTGAGTTCTCGGGACTGTTTAGAAGCCAACACGATCATATGCAGAAAACACAATTGGAGAACGAGAACTCTTGTAACTGCTTTTACTGCAGTAGGGAGTCATTCATCAGTGTTTTTGCCTTTTGTCAAGTTGTTAGAGACTGTAAACAAGTGGCAAATAAATATTTCTTTAAATGGAGTTTGATGGGGGAAGTACATTGTGTGAGGTTGCTGGTTTGGGTGTGGAGTGCAGCTGCAGTGTATTAAACTCTGTGCCTCTGGGAAAAATGGTGGAGATATATGAGCTTCGAGTTGTAGTTTCCTGTGCTCTAACCTATAGTAGATGCCAGATCCTCAGGGTGCTGAATCAGGGTAAAGTTGCACTCTGTGACAAATGACTCCTCAACTGGAAGCGTCAGTTATTGATCAGATGTGATATCAAAATAAAAAACACACAGGTAGACCACTGTTATATAGTTATATGAATGGTGCACTGCATGTACTGTGTAGTCTGTACTTCTTTAATCAAAAATATCACTGAAATGATTGAAGCTTGGAGGTATAAAGTGTGTAATAATATCATGACACTGAGTAATGTCTGTAGGGGATACAATGGATACATGTACAATGTCACTTTAAAATAGCTTTACTACATCAACTCTGGCTCCAAATCTCCACATCAGCAGCAACATCTGCAGCAAAGTATTAGCTTCAGCAGCAGAGCCATAACATTTTTATGAAGTTGATCGGGCTGAGACCATTACTTGCATGGTACATAAAGATAACACAGGAAGTGATGCTTCATTTTTTAGGCCTACAGCAAATCACTGTAGGCACTTTGATAACTTATAGTTTGTAAAAGCAGGAATGATTTTCATGTAGAAACATATGAAGATTCATTTAGAAGAAGCTTTCCCTGACAGAGTATTGTTTTGAACTTATCTCACTAATCATCAAGAAGCAGAATATTTTTGTTCTGTCAGTACGTACATATACATTTACATCCAAAGAAGTAGCAGGAAGTTAGATTTGTAACACTTTCACATTATGTGAAAACACTGATTGCTGGAATATTTCCTCATTAGTGTTAATTAGTCGATGAAGCTCTCGAGAAAGTCAAGTCAAATAGTTGATGTCACTGTCAAAATGTGTGTTTGTGGGAACAGCGGGTATGGTGAAAGGGTTCTGCAGAAAGCTCTGATAGAAAAAGAGAAATTAATGGCTTTAACAACTGTTCATTGATTTTTGTGGGGTAGCTAGAGGGGTGGCCATACGTCAGTGTGTGGTGTTCATGGCCTCCTCTTGATTCTTTCTTTTACCCAGTAAATATTTCTACATTGAAAAACTACTTGGTGGCGATCTTCTCTAGATGTCTAATCAGGGTTAAAAAATACTCAAAGTACAACAGAGGATGGTGGAGGTTGCGCTGATGCCAGTTGGAGGTCCTTCTTAAAGATCGCCTGTATGTCTGAATTAGACTAGAGAGAGTCTGTTTTGTTTTTAATCAATAAAGAGATAAAGAGTAGAATACAACAAAATGAAAAAAGTTTCTTGAAAAGAAACAAACTCATTAGCTGTGAATCAAACTCTCACACACAGCTTCATGCTTTTGGGTGCACAACTGAAATGACTGAGCTAATTGACTTGTTGTTTGATTGGTCCCGAGTTTATGACGGTAACATCACGACCAGAGTGAGGATAACTGTAAGAGTCTGATTCATTCAGTTCACCATGCAGCGAATGAAACACAATTTAAATATAAAAGACTGCAGCTTAACAATGTTGTAATACTCATCTATGTACGTGGAGAACACATGCAGATGTCTGTTGACAACCATGTACAAACCATATTAGTTGTTTAAAAAAAAAAACCCAAAAGATAAAAGCATTTAATTTCTTCCTTGTTATGAACTGATCGATATCTCTCACTTTCAAAGACACAGTATCACGTGACCTCTACGGAAGCGACGCTGACATCCGCCTGGCTACGGTTCAGTTTTTGGCATTGTTCCACCACCAGTTTGGATCAGAGAGATGACACTGGGATTTTAATCGTGTTTGCTGGGTATTTGCTTGTCAACCTCTTGATGCTATGCAGCAGGGCACAGTGGGTTGCCTTTTGCACAGAAAGTTCCTGCTCAAACATGTAACTAAAACAGCGATGCACAAACCGAACTAAAAGTTCAGTGCACATTTGAACGAGTGCTTTCTTTCTTTCATCGTGAGCCACCGTTGTCACATAGTTACTGAACTCGGTGCTCAGTGTGAGCATTTTTTTTCGGAAATTTCGACACGCACAATCTTTCCACTGTCAGAGAAGACAGTTGGATACACAGAGGATGAATGGACGGTTCAGTGAACAGATGACTCATTGGTCTTTCCTGATTGTAGTCATGTGGAGAAGTCAAGCTGATGTTGTGTTACAGCAAAGTCAGGCGCGAAGCTGTGAGTCACGCTGAATGTGTGTAGCGCTCGAGAAGCGCAACTTTTCAAACAAACTCCTGCACCCTGACTGCGAAAGATGAAAAACGTTTGCACACCACTCTTTGTTCTTCAGGCTCGAGCCTCTCCCTCGCTCTCGTGTTGTGTCGAGAGGGCCAGTGTCATTATAAGCGTCTGAAAACAGCCAAGGCCGTTGTCTTCTCCCTTTTTCCTGTTGCCATGGTGAAAGTGTAAAGATGTATAGGGCTGATAGAAGATGATTGATTGTACATGAGTGTGTATCTATGTGTGCGTGTGTGTGTGTTCAAGAGAAAGCAACAGACATGGAGAACAATAAAATTAAAGGTGGAGGATGGGGGATCGTGAGAAACAGAAAATAGGCACAATGTTTTTGTGCATTTGTTGTTAAAAGGAATTGTGAGATGAATAATTGGAAACTGAACAATGGCTGCAATTAGCTTCGCTGTGTGAAGTTTGGAGATGAAGCTGGGTTAGTGTCTGGGGTTTTTTTTCTTTTTATTATATAGCATGTTTGGGTTTGATTATTTACAAAGAGCAGAAAAAGTTAGAAGGCGATGCAATTACTGAAAAAGGATTCATTTGAATCCTGGTGTAAATGAATACTGAGTACTAGCAGAAGCCAAGGCCACAGGCTTGAAAGCAAAGCGCCTTCTGTATTTTCTTTAGACGGACAAGTGAAAGCAGACCTTGCACATGTTTGTCTGCTTCACTGGGAGGAATGCAGACCTCAACAAGCTGCACACACGCATCAGCCAGTCACACTTCGATCTGCAGAGACGTCCTTCTGTTCTGTGCCGGTAAATTAAAAAGAGGGCCTGAAAGCCAAGCTGGCTTAAGGTGAAAGCAGAGATTTGTGGATCGGTCTGGTGTTCTGGGTAAAATATGATGAAAACAAGTTGTCTGTGTTTGTGTTGTACAAGCAATCAATCATGACTGATTGGTGAGGACAAATTGTTTGACTCTCTAATGCTGTCAGGTAAGAATTTAGAGTTTCTAAATCCTTGGTTTATGACAGCCTCGGCTTCACGTTGTGTTTATTACTAATTAACATGCCTAATGTACCAAAGACCTTTAATTCCAACAGCAGCCATAAACATCAGAAATCCAGGCATTAACATGTTATTTCTGTCTATTTGATAACCACAACCTTGCTAAAAAAATATATATTTTAAGTAAATGAAACCTCAAATAATAAAATAGATTTCCTATATTAAAATATTGGCAATTTTTTCTGTGGCTCCACAGTAGAAGACAAGAATCCCCTGAGAAGGAAAAACCCCAGCTTTGTCAGTTGGATTCATTATTAATTATTACAGTCAAATCTTAGTTTTATTTTTATTATTCATTAGAGTCTGTGGAATGTTATATTTTAAATTCATTGCTTTTATTTCTGGCTTCACGTGAGTGTAGATTCTTTTATCATTGCGTAGTCCTGTAATATTTAAATCCTACTATTAAAAAAGGTTCCCTAATGACTAAATAGCACAATTATGCTCTTTTTAATTTAAAAGGAGGTCTAGGTGAGAGGCCTTCACTATTTGTGCTCAATACACCACAAAATATGCATAAAGCGCTCAGCTTTAGTCATTAGATTAAAGAGGGGTTTTTACGTGCTGGCCTGTATTACCATATAAGAGGCGGGTGTGTTTGTGTGGAGTGTCTCGGGATTGCATTGAAGTGTATGACGGCTTCGTTCCTCACGCTGCACACAAGTATACCTTGGGAGTGTGCGCGTGTGCTGTTGAAGTGGCTTGTTCAGCTGTGTTGAAGTGTACTGTCTTTGCTTTTTATGTAGCGCATTTCTGTGCTGTTATGAAAAAGAGACGTTTACCCTTTCTTTTCCAGTGACATTATATTTTTAAAAATCAGTTTGCTCTTAGTTTTTCTATATGTGACTTGTTGTCCATAAGCTGCTTGGTTGTGCCTCAGTGCACACACAAGGTTCACATACAGTAAGTATCCTGCTACTATGTGTGGGATAGTCTCCGGGCACCTCGGCACAGTCTGCAGCTTGGGTCCTATCTGCTGTGGTAGACTCCTGCCTCTATGCATCTGGTGCTTAGGGCCTGTTCTTGTGCTGCCGTGATCAGAGCCTCTGTGCTGTCCTTTTAGCTGTCCTTTCCTGGCCACTGGTAAGATTTCTTGATGTCAGCCACTTCCTCTATTTGTCAGAGGTTCATCCTATTCATGGTCTTGGTCGTGTAGATTGCTCCTCTTTCTGTTCCTCACCGTCTGTCTTCAGCTGCCTGAGGCATTCTTGGAGCAGCTCTTCTTGGGGGCCTGATATATTCACAGATGCTCCATGTTTCATTCTGGATTGTGCCTCTGACACTCACTAATCCTCGCCCTCCCCATTTCCAGTGCTCATACAGCCTCAGGGTGCTGGACTTCAGGTTGTGAGGAGTTTTTGTTTCTTCACATCAGTGGCATCTCTCTCCTCAATTGGCCAGCTTGGTACTACAGCTGGGTATCTGCTGAGCAGTAGGGTGTATGTATTGATGGCTTGGATCTTATTCCTACCGTTCAGCTGGCTTCTCAAAACCGTCTTATCTTCTGGAGGTATTTGGCTGTGGCTGACCTTTGTGCATCTTTATCATGGTTCCCCTTGGATTGTGGGATACCCAGGTACTTGTAGCTGTCCCATATATCTGCTGTTCCTCCTTCTGGTGGCTCCACCCCTTCAGTCCAGGTAACCTTCTCTCTCTTTCTTACCATTTGGCCAAAATTACCTAAATTTACCCACGTGTCCAGGCTAAAACGCATCCCGGTATCCTCGCTGACGATCCTGCTGAGGTGGATCGGTGAGTCCGTGTCTCGCTCACTCCTGGCATACAGCTTGATGTCATCCGTGTACAGGAGGTAACTAATGGTCACTCCAGTTCTGAATTTAAATATGTATCCACTCTTAGTGATGAGCAGGCTTACGGGATTGAGGCCTATGCAGAACAGTAGTGCGAACAGTGGTATATTTTGCACTTGATGGTGGCATGTATGGTTATTGCACTGAGGAACCAGGTACTTCCTGGTTAGTTTGGATGTTGACTTTTGGCTCATCCGTAGTTCTCACATGTGTTGCATATAACCTCTCACATTGGGTCGGCAATGTGATACATAATAGTATCATTGCATCAGTTCTATGTTATCAGCCACTGTCCATGGATGCTTTGTTCCAGTAGTCTACTTCCCATCAGTATGTCTTGGTTCCTCTACACCTGACGTGCATATATATTGTCGTATAGCAAGTGGAATGTTTTCTTGATGCTACTCTTGTACTTGTTTTGAACTCGAAAAAAACAAAAAAAGGAGGAAGCGTTGTGTTCGTGTTTCAGTGGATCACAGTGTAGCAATGCACCGCTGCGGCATGTTTTCCAGTGGCTCGCCCAGCCGAAGTGCGTCAGGAGAATGACATTTGTGATAATCGCTGTTTGATGTTTGAGATGTTTACTTGCGAGCTGACAGGTTATTATGTGTGGTACACAGATGGAAGACACAGCGCCGTCCTGCATATTAAGATCTCAGTGTTTGCTGTGTTCTGCTTTTATTTCATCAAATTACTTGGAAGGGAAGTTCTTTACACACTAAGGTTGTCTTTATTTTTTCTGTAGATGATTATCGTTTCCAAAATAAATCAGTTTTTTAACGCTAATAGACGTGGACATACTCAGTTTTAATATTTAGGTGGCAGAAGGATGAATGGATATTTTCTTAGACCCACTTAAATACGCATAACAAGTCTCCTGATAATGTTTTTTATAAGTTATTATAGCAAATAAAATTAAGGGTTAATCAGCCTACTTGCCGACTACCTCCCTGTGTCCATAGAGTTTAAAGGATGTGCCAATTGCTCAGCCGGAAGATACACATCCAGTGAATTTAATCAAAAATATTATTTAATGTAACCTGCAAAGCAAAAAAAAAAAAGACATCTCTCTTTGTGCCTCTCAGGTTATTATGGGAAAAGCTGCACTGACGCCTGTCATCTGAATCCATGTGAGAATGAGGCTCACTGCCACAGGAAGCCCAGCTCTTCCCATGGATATATATGTGACTGCGGAGACAACCACTACGGGCAATACTGCCAGCACAGGTACACATGCAAACGCCCACACAACTGATGTAACATTTGAACTTCGGGTTACCTGTGAGGTGCCAACACATACTACAACTCTTTGTAGTCTCTAGCCCACTTAAGCTCTGTTCAGTTATGTGCGTGTCTTGGTAGCTTTAGTTCAGCCTTGTTGCCCCACATCTGCAGCATTCCATGTAATCCACTGTGGGATGTGCGGAGTCTCAAGTCATAACACACACACACACGCACACACACACACACACAGTCAGAGGTTATCTGTGGTTATGTTAAACTGTGTGAAGTAAGCGTGACCCTGACCTGACCCCACGCCTCTTTCCTGCCTGTGAAATCCACACAGCTTAAGATTTATCTCATGAGCTGCTCATTGTGTGAGCTTTTGTCCCAGATGAACATCTTTGATCTAGTGTGTATGTTTTTCACAAAGACACACATTTTCACCTGTAGATGAAATATCGTAAAGTTTTTCCGTATATTTGATTGGGACACAATGAGAGTTGTATGAAAATTAAATCAGCATTAAGATTGGATTTATAATAATTTTACAAAGATTATGCAACAAGTCATATGCATGCACACACACATATGGCTAATTAACCTTTTTTTTTTTAAGCTGTCACCATGCATTGAAGGATGATAACATCAGAAATGGATCGACATTTTATATTATGGCTTCTTTTACTTGCAGATTTGCTGATTTATACCATTTTAAGGTTCAGGTTTTTATGCCTCATCAGAGTAACTTTAAAGTACTACTTATTTTAACAAGTGAAATGACAGAGTGGGCTTGTTATATTTTATAGAGGACTACTTCTGTCAGTCATCGCCACTTTGGACGATGAAAACAGCTATTTGCCTCAAGGTTTCTGCAAAGGTAAAACTTGCTGCTCTAGGTCTGTTAGTAATAGTTCCCTGCAAAACAATGTAGCAATAATGTTAAAAGCATAAATGTAATTCCAAGGTCATGAGCCCAGCTTACCAATATCCATGTCACAATAATGAGCCAGTTCCTATAAGACAAAAGTTCAGACTAACCTCTAAAAATTAAGTTTTAGCAGTTTTAAAGCAAACGTGAAAAATAATCTTAAATGACTTGCCAGTTTGAACACATTTCTCATTTAGGAAAGACCCCTACAAGGCATATATTCATCAAAGCACAGCTGGAGCAGCTTCCGCTTAAGGCCCTGTCTTTGTTTCTGTGCACCCTGAGTTATGATCAGACAAAGTATTTTGCATTTAAGCTGCCAAAAATACACAACAGGGAGAGTCAACCCTGATATTCAGTTACAAATCACTCACATCTGAATTTTGCTCTCCGAGACTTTCCACAAGGTGCAATTAAGAGATGTGCACAACAGTCTGCATTAACTGCGAGAAGCACTCATCTCCTCAGTGAACCATTAGACGCTAGACATTAGAGACCAGGAGGAAAGCACATTAACTGAGATGTGAGCAAATGAGAAGTGTAGTGAACATAAAAAAAAGTTATTTTTATGGAGTTGAAATTCAGTTGCAGTTTAGTAGTTTGAGAAAACAGGTTTTAAAACGAATCAATTAACTCAATAAATGTTTTAAATGGGTGAAGAAGGCTTTCTTGTTTAATATGCAGCTGTTCAAAGTGTGGCTGTGCCAGCAATAAGAAGCATTTTAAGTTTGTAGCTGTGCAGGAAGTCTAATGCACATTATAAACCTTATTGTTAAAAGCCAATCTATACATTTTGTATAATCGTATCTTGTTCCTGTGACTCAGCAAAAGTGCAAATTCTTTTAATGTTTGTACATCTACCTCCACATGTCAGTATTAATATTTCCCCCCACTTCGATCCGTACCTTTGCTTCCTTCATTTCTTACTTTTTCTTTCATCTCTTTGTTCCCACCAATTATTTGGAAATCAGAGGGAACGTTGAATCCTTTGAAGAGCGATTAAAAGTTTATGACAGGCTGTGTTGCTCAGTTGGTGTTTTTCTCTTTTATCTGATCTATCTTGTGTTAATGACTCTGTGTCTGTGTGTGCGTGTAGGATTGATCATCAGTGTCCCAGGGGTTGGTGGGGATCTCCAACCTGTGGCCCGTGCCACTGTGACACCAATAAAGGCTTCGATCCTGACTGTAACAAGACCAGCGGACAGTGTCAGTGCAAGGTAACCAGGAGACACACACAAAGTGCATACAACGATGTTGTGAAAGGTAGTAGAAATACTTTTTTTCCTTCTGAGTGTGTCGGTTTTCTCTGGATATTCCTCCCATAGTCCCTAAGCTGGATAAGGTGTTAAGAAATTAGATGAATGGATGGGTAGTTGTTGTATTACTTAGCTGCTGGAGCTGCCCATAAAGTCCCTTTTGGTATAAAACCAAATATTTGAAATTGTCATGTTTAAAATTTATGCTGTTTGGATTAAAAATACCTAATTAGTAAATTGATCATCTACACCAGTGATCACCCAGTAAACGCCTCTCAGGTTGATAGGCTAATCCAGATGTATAGACGATATAATGATCATCCATAGATATTGAAATTTCCGATCCGTAAATACACGTGTGTATTGATATGCTCTTCTGTAGCTGCTATATTGAATCCTGTTTTATCTAGGATTTAATTCTGAAGATAATCTTTAATCTGTGTGATTTCCCCTAAATCCACACCTCGTAGCTACAGCTACATGAAGCACACATGATCACAGATGAGGGTCCAAGGGTTAAATCGGGAGGTTTTACTGAACAATCTCTATATTGAATTCCAGCTGGCAAGTAGTGTGTAGGTGGGATAAACAATGAGTGTGTCGGAATTGCGGTGCCATTTCTCTATAGCTGATCACCGTGTTGATTTGACCCCGGACAAAGTAGTTAACAACAATTTAGATTCAATTTGAAGTTTTTTTATTCTTGTCATTGTTGTGCCAACAAAACAATGCTTTCATTTCGCCTACGTGCAAGCCATGTCGAAGCAAGTATTGCAATGGACAGTAAGGATTAAAATGACATCGTAATAGATTTATCTTTCTATACATTAACAGTTATTTTGGGAAGTCATTCAGAATTACATTACATACACTGGTGATGCTGGACCATCATCCTCTAACCTGGTATTATTCTTTTCCTTACTGCAGAGTTAGGTCCCATTCTCATAGGCCTATACACTGGCTGGCAACCTGCCTGGCAACCACCAGTTGCTAGGGAAAAATGTATAATTCCCAACCAGATGCAAGTGGTTGTTGCAGGTAGCTGGCAGATGCATTGAAAACAACTACTAAAATTGCAGTGACACAGGCCTGGAGACTGGTGAGTGACCCAATCGTAGTCTGTTGGGAAGATGCCAACTTGTCTGCAACTACTTGCTAAGCTGTGAAGAGTGCAACGCGAACAGAAAGTGGAGAATGTTTCGCTTGAAAGTAAAAGTTGTGTCTTTTGAAATGGTTTCAGAGGTAAAGAGCAAGTTTTGGTGCTGTAACAACCTGCAAACACTTGCCACAATTTGTTTCTAGAGACCAGAGAGACCCGGGGGGTCGCCGACCAGTCTCTAGGGCTGTGTGGCTGAGGCATCAATGCCTCTGTATTTTCAGGCTGAGGAAACTAAATTTTCTTTCTCTTATACACGCGTCCCTTTCTGATTCACTGTATAAATCTCACAGTCATGCACGCTATAATTGTAACACGCTGATAATTTGTATGGTTGAGACTGATGTGTCTGTCCTTGTGTATATTCAGGAGTTCCACTTCCGTCCGCGAAACTCGGACACCTGCCTGCCGTGCGACTGCTACCCAGTTGGGTCCTTCTCGCGGGCATGCGACCCAGAGTCAGGCCAGTGTCAGTGCAGGCCTGGCGTAATTGGTCGCCAGTGCAACTCATGCGACAACCCTTTTGCTGAGGTCACAAACTCAGGCTGTGAAGGTGAGAAAAAGAAGCAGGTCAACTTAGTTTGTCATTTGCTTTTGTTCATTTTTAGCTTATTTTCTTTAAAAAAAGAAAAGAAAAAGCAGTGAGCACCAGCGGGGGCTCTGTGTGTGTGTGTGTGCGGTTTTTTTTTCATATTTTTGCATCTCACTGTTGCCTGTTGAGATTACTCCTGTTTACACAACAGGGGGCTACATCATTCGTTCATTCATTCATCTGCTGATGTGAAGCTCCGTATCACATCTGAGGCGTCACCGCTTGCGGGTGAAAAAAATCAAATAAATAAATAAATAACTTCTGTAATTCTAAAAACTCTGCCTGAAGGCAAAATTAGTTTGAAGGAGTGAACCACTCGTAGAAAACGATTTGTTCTTAAAGCTGCTTTATGTTAAAAGTGTGTCACTGTCACAGCTCCATTGATAAAAACAAACCAAGTAAATGAAAAAATCAGCTGTTTTTGTTCCGAGTTGGATTTAGTATTAAACCTTTTCTGTGAAGTCGTAGTTCCCAAGAGTTGTCAAAACAATTTCATCGTCCGTGTATCTCTGGGACTGTCAGTAGACTCGTGGCAAACTACAGATAACTTTAAACAAGGTGTATAATTTTTAAGATGGGTTCAAAAGCCTTCAGACTAAATTATCTGTAGAGACAAAGACACGTGAATGACAATAATGAGCCACTTCTGAGCTTTTACCCTATTTACCTTCCATTGTGTAATCACAGGATTCCCGTTTCTCCACTGTTCCATCTTTTTAAAAATGGTCATGTTTGTCAAGCCTCTGCCTGAGCCCGGAGACACAAAGAAACTGTTAATTATAGTCATCGTCTATTTAACAGCTTCCAGTTGATTCTCTCTCCCTTTTTTCCCTGTTCGGTGCAGCTTTGTCAGTTCCAGCGTCTCCACTTGTAATTACTTCTTTTAGTGAGACGCTGCTGTTTTATTCTGTCACAATCATTTTCATTTTCTTCTCCGCAAGTCAAAAGAAAAACGTATTTTTTAATTTATTTACATCGTGAGTCATATTTTGTCACGATTTTAAATGGAAAAGGTTGTTGAGCTGATAAGGATTTTAATTGGTGTTCTCTCCCCTGCAGTCATTTATGATGGTTGTCCAAAGACCATTACTCAGGGGATCTGGTGGCCACGTACCAAGTTCAACCTGCCTGCTGCGGTGCCCTGCCCCAAAGGCTCTGTCGGTCCGTACACATTAACACAAGTGCATTCAAACACATTGATTATTCTTGTGTATCCTTGTGAGGAGACATTTTTAAAAAATTCATGTTTCTCCTCCTTGCAGGCGCTGCCATTAGACACTGTGATGTGGAGAGAGGCTGGTTGGAGCCGGACCTTTACAACTGCACTTCACCTCCGTTTGTGGAGCTCAGTGCTGCTGTACGTAGACCGCTAATGACTGTAATACAATAACTAATTCACTTTTTAACTCCAATGATTAAAAGTTAGTTCTAATCATCTAAAGTCAAAATTTCTACCTCAGGAATATTTCAGTTAGGTTTAATTTTATTTATTTATTTTTAAACAGTAACAGGAACCATTATTTTTAATATGCAGCTGGAACGCTTTCTCAGCGATTGCCAATTTAATTCCTGTCTTGAAGTAATTCTTCAGTCTGAAAATTATTCAAGGACAGATTTGCCTGGTGGACAGACAGCTGAAATGCTCATGCATGCAAATATGTCATCTGGCATTAAATCTCTTCATTCATTCAATAAATATTTTTCTCGCGTCTGGATATTTCTGTAGCTCGATTCCCTGGAGCGCAACGAGACAGAGCTGAACACCATCATGGAGAAGAAGCTTGCCCACCAGCTCCGTGATGTAACAGAGGCTACCACCCGGCTCTATGGCAATGACCTGCAGATAGCTGAGCGGCTGCTGTCACGCCTCCTTACATTTGAGACCCAGCAGACCGGCTTCGGACTCACCGCCACTCAGGACGCGTACTTCAACGAGGTAAAAATGACATATTTTTGAAATTTCCTTTATACTCTCCTGTCTTGACAAAGACACACTCTGCTTGGGTCTGTGTCTTTTAGACTGATGTATCAGTACTTGGGGAGGAGAGATGTGATGAGGAGGCAGGTGTTGTGAAAAAAATGAAGACATTTTGCATTAACAGGGGCTGTTTACTGGTTCTTGATGATTCATTCTTTCTGATCTAAATCTAAGTGATGACAAAAAAGTGTGGACAGCAGCATTCAAGTTTTTTTAAATCTCGTTTTATTTGCAGCTTTTGTCAGTATTTCAATAGATTTAAGTGTAACTTAACAAGCGGATCAATAAGGAAAGCGTCCAACTAACTATGGTTAATGACCTCGTGAATATCATGAGAAATTATTAGTAATATCTGCTCTCTTGTTGCAAAATTAAATATTACAATGAAACATTAAGTTGTGCGTCAAAATCTGGAATGATGCAGACTGTGTGTTACTATACTACTGCCGCTAGCAGCTACAAATCTGCACAGAATCTCCCAGAGGACATAAAATAGCTGCTGTTATTTAAAACTCTACCTATGATTGATACACTGTACCATTATGGGGTACAGACCCAGTGACTAGATATTACAATGAGATGTCTTTTCTCAGAAATGGGAAGTAATGTTGCTATGGCGATGCGGTGACAGTAACTCGTGAAGTATTGCAGCGCGTCATCTCCGCATATTAATTGACAGGATCTCGTTTTACCTGATGCCGATGCCTTCAGCTGAGGATGCACCAGGTGACAGGCGATCATTTAAAAATTGTTGGCATTCTGACATAAAGGAGGTAACCAGACATCTCTGTTTTATTTTGCCATAAATATTTAGGCTTATATATCAAACTCAGCTGACAAGGAATGAGCTGCTCCTCTTCCATACATCACGAGTAAGTGGCTGAAGAATCCAGGAATGCAGGACCCCCTCCTGCTAGCTTCAGCCCTCCAAACTGCTCGCTGACATGAAACTGACAGCTCACTCACTTATAATACTTTACTGTGGTAGTTACACTTATTTTCATTCATGAGGTGAATTTAAATTGTAATTCCTGCTGGAACGTTTTCTCTCCACGTCACTCAAACGGTTGTAAAAGTCGTAAAGTATAATGTGTGATTTCTCTTAGAAACAAGCGATCTTTCTCATGGTTATTAATGGAAACCTCATGACATTTTTCCCTCTTATGTCTTTAACTGATGAGTTGGCTCCAGCTTTTTAATGTTTCAGCCAGGGTGTGATTTATTCACTTTAATTAGGGACCTTAGTGGGCAATAAAAAGATGTATCTCTCTCCAGTACAGTATCCACAGCTGACACCGGGATGCGATTCATAATTCATGCTAACAGGGAGGATTTTTAGCCACCCGATGGTAACCGTGAGCAATAGAAAGTCAGTGGTTGTGTTTTGTTCTCCCAGAGTCTGAGCACAAAATGTCACTTGTGCCTATTTAGATGTTAAAGTTCCCTAATTCAATCCCCCCCAGTGTTTTCCCATTGACATTTGCTTTGTTACTCCATTGATTCTGCATAACGCGCTTGAACTAGTCCTAGTTTAAGGTGGTGTTTTTCTGTTACATCTGAGCTACAAATCTGGTGGCTAGGAGACAGACAGTGCACGGCGACACGCTGGAGTAAGACTTCATCCTCCCATCACTTTTCTTTCTTTTTATAAAGTCATCTTAAACCTGTGTATGTGAATTTGTTGTGGCACTCAAAAGGTATCTTAGCAAACACAGTCCACACATGCACACACAGACAGTTGCTATGGCAACTCAGCAGTAGCATTAATGATGTCCTAGAGTGAGTGAAAACAAAAACCTTTTCCTGCCTGTCCTTTCATTTAACCTGACAGTAAATCAGAAACACGGCCATTAGGGCTTTGCGATTGGTTAGCGGGTTTGTAGTGTCACAAAGCCGCTACACGGTGTGTTGCCACATTAGCACATTAATGGCTGTCGTCAGCCCGGCTCACCTGACTCGTAACCTCGGCTTCTGGCTGTAAAACAGTTGTGCTGCCTGCGTCTGGAGTTAATGAGGGAGCTTTTGGTTTATTATGGCATCACTGAAGGGAAGCTACAGGCTCCCCTTTTTTTTTCTTCTCAACAATAGAAAATTTATATCTGATAATACTTGACACATCATTTTAAACAACAGCATCTATTAGGCCAAGATGAACAGGTAATGCCGAACACGGTTTCTATAGCAACCCAGCGGCGGTAATAGAGCCCCGTGGCTTCAGCAGAGATGAAGGAAAGCGGGGAGGAAAGTAGAGTTTTCACATCAGGTATGTAGCAGTGAACGAAAGAAGATGAAAACCTTTCATGTTCAAGCTGTGATCAAATCCATCTGAATGCTGCTGTACTGATAGGAGACGGCTGGGGCTCATATTTTGTCAAGTACGTGACAGCGCAGCGACAGAATCTTTAAAATGTACTTGTAGTTTTTCTTAAATGAACTGAAAGAAGTGCAGAAGAGCTGAATTGAAAAAGACAATTTTTCAAAATTGCATGTTGCAAAAAAAAAAAGTAGTCCCTCTTTCTCTGTGTGTGTGTGGTAAGAATGATATGTTAACCCGTCATCCATGCTGCCTTTGTGAATCTCTCTTTCTGGATTCTTGTCATCCATGGCCTCTATTCTATTTCATTCTCCTTTTCTTTCCCCCCTTCACCCTCTTTCTTTTCAATAAACTTTATATGGGCTATATGGGTGTTGAGCTCAAGAGCTGCCAATTTTCACTTTTCAATTTTCCAATTTTCAATTTTCCAGTTTTCTCTAAGTGCAGATGGAGGTTTAACTGGGCGTGTTTTCTAAGAGAACAGCAAGCTTTTTCATTCAGAGGATAATTTATTCATAGCAGTCAGAATTTCGCACTACACGTGCTGAAACACTTGCTGCACAGAGGTCATCTTCAAAAGTAGTTGTAGTCACATACAGGTAATGCTGTACGTGACTCGATAACCTCTAAAGGACAGTGAAATGATAAGAAGGGAGCACAAAAAAAACTAGAACGATCCCATTTTTTATGATACCGTCACATTGTTCATTTTGTCCTTTCTCCCACTTCCAACAATCCTTTTCTTCACTCCATTTTTCCATCTCATCACAACTTTCCACCTCCCTACCTCTGTGCCTTCTGCCTGTGACTTCTCAGCTCTCTTATTCTGTCTTTTTCTCCTCTTTTCACTCACGCACACATTCTCTTCTTGAATCTTTCTTCCTCTACCCAAACAATTCAATGCATTCTTTCTATGCTGCACTGCATGTACTTTGCCTTGTTTGCCTGACGGTTGTGTCATATGTTATTTTTTCCTTTCTTTTCTCCCCAGAGCAATATATTACACTGCAGTACTTTATTAGGTCTGACTGCAAGAGATCCTCCCTGTCTGTCTCTCTCTTTTCCACTGTTATTTCTCTTTGTTCAGCCCTTCTTGCAAGGCTGTGCAGTCCAGACTAATCTCTAAGAGGCCTCCATCCATAGTCACCAATTCTCCGTAAAAAAAGCAATGACATGGGAGCACTGACAGTGGTGAAGCTTGTTCTAATTGGGGTCAGGACTTAGCTTGGATTTTTTATCATGGTTGTGCTCAAAGCAGCCAGACAAACGGCGTGACGATGCAGCGTACTTCTCATCTGCTCAACCAGAACCAGATTCTCGTGTTCTGACCTTTAATTCCTCGTTTTTCTCCCTCTGTTAAACTTTATTGTCCGAATTGTCTCCCTGTGTGCCGTCGCCATCTCTTATTTCCTCTATCTTTTGTCTTTCCTCCACAAATTTGTGTTTTATATCATTATGCAGTTCAATTTGAAATTATGTTTCATTATTTATCTTAAAAAAAAACAACAACATAACAAATAAAAACCGTGCTACCAGCACAGGGACACCTTTATAGATTTAGATTATGCTGTTATAAAGACAGGCAGGTTTTCACACAGTCAGCTTGGCTAAAACTAAACCTGTAAAACCTTAAATTAGTTTCCTTTATATAACTTAGGTGTAGGAAATTTTGTATCAGTATTTATGTTTGGTGTCACTATAACAGTAATTTTGTAGGAATGGGCTATAAATGATGATTACATCCCCTGGCTGGCCTGGGAAAGCCTTGCTGCTCCCCTGGATAAGTGGAAGAAAATGGATGAAAGTAAAAGTAAAAAAATTTTGAGTGCAGTCTCAGCAGGCTTCAAGTAGTATTCCAGTCATATGCAAACTAACATAATCTGTTCCCTTAAAGTCTCAGAACTACCCCAGTATAATAGAAGTCATCAGAAAAAAAAAAGGAACTATCTTTATCGTCCACAGTCTCAGACAGATAATATTTAACATTTTTTAACAGTTGTTATTAACTGTGAAGCCCGTGTGCTCATTGTTATCAGAAACAGTGCAGCGAAGCACCTCCTAAGAAGCCATGACACTTTTATGGGCTCTTTTTCTGTTTTTATTTCTGCTTTTACTAATTCTTTATCCTTCCGCTACTGCCAGAATGTCCTGCGAGGCTGCAGTGTGCTGTTGGGTCCGAGCACCTCTGGGCTTTGGCGTGCTCTCGCTCAGAGTCAGAACCACATCCCAGGCGGCGGTCCGGGAGCGCTGACGGAGCTACTGGAGCAGTACGCCAAGAATCTGGCTCAGAACATGAAACTCACCTACCTCAACCCCGTGGCGCTGGTTGCTCCCAACATCGGTGAGTTTGGACTGCAGATGCAGACATGCAGACACAATACAATAATTAATCACCGATCACACCCCAAAATTAAACGAGACAGTAATGAAATCTCAATCTTTGCAAATGATATGCTTTAGTTTTCTCACAATACTGTAAATCGCTGCTGTGAAATCAGCGATAATGAGTCATTGTAAAGCACGGGGATGAACAGCACTAATGCGAGTGATGATGATGGCACAGCCAGAATGTTGGCAGCACCACAGAGAGATGGATTTCACACTCCCACTTAGACAGCAGCTAATGCTTTCAGCACATGCACAAACCCCCCCGAAGCGCGCAGCACCGGCCAACTTACATCATTTAGGTATACAGATGCCAGACAGACACATGCATCTCACACAAAAAAGACACACATTCTGGCGTTTAACATCACTGGACATGCAAGGCTCCTAAGAGTCAAGGTTATTAAAGTTTCACTTAGTTTCTGCCATCCCTTCACTTGTGCGTTTTGCACTTATCCGCATTTTTCTGTCACTTTCACAGTGTCAAGAAATGCTGTTAGATAATCTGCACCGCTTACAACAAGACGAGGTGTTGAAGTAGCAACAGCAGCAGCAGCTTTAGCGGGGATCAAGCCAGTGACAATGAATTTCACACTCGGTTAATGCTCTTAACTGCACACACCGATTGAATTCCTTCAAAATACTTTACACCCAAAAACTCATCAAAGTTTCCAGCTGCTGAATTTTGCCTCAGCAGCTTCTTCTGGTGTAGTTTTGGTCACACAGTCACTGTAATCTCCTCATGACGTACCTTTTGTTGGCTAATATTGACTTACCACTTTAACTTCTTTATGTTTGTGAATCTCTTCGTTAGTTATACCTGCGTTTGCTCTTGGATTCTTACAAAATTCAGTTATTTAACTCTGAATCTAAGCCAAGGCGACAAGCACAGAGGAGCAGTGAAGGCAAAACTAATGAGAAACATGACTGACGCAAATTTTTTCACTCCAGCAAACACACAAACACGCGGGTGATGCTCCAAGCTAAATGGGTAAAAATGAATAACATGGGAGAGGACGTGGACGAACTTGATGCACTGTCAGCCTTCGGTTAATTTCGATTTTTGCTGCGGCTGTTGATGATGCTGGCAGTAAAACCACATATTTGCAATTTCTTAAATTTTATATAACAAATAAACCGCTTTACATCAACATTATCAGATAAACTCTCATGCCTCTCCCACCAATAGATTGAGTGCTGTTTGCTGGATCAAATGTTTAGTCGTTATTGAACGCTCCATGCTGGCGTACTTCCACTCTGTGTGTGTCTTTGTGAATTTTTATATTCTCTCTCTACCTAATGATTCATTAATCCATAGGGAAAAAAATATTTTTTAATGACACAGCTGAAAGTGACAATTGTTGTGTGACTGAATCAAAGAGGAAAAGCTAAACTTAAATAAAACGGGCAAATCGAGTAGCGGAATGAGCCGTCTCGTATTACTTTTACTGTCTCAAGGTCAGACAGGTCTAGCACACAAGCTGCTTCGACGCTTAATGGCACAGAAGAAGATAAGAGTGCTGGTTAGGGCTGCATGATTATGGCTAAAATGATGATCACAGTCATTTTGTCCAATAATGCAGTGAATAAACAGAACACTGGTTCAGCATCTTTATGTCTCTACAAATCTCTGCACAGAAACAAAATTGTTCCTCCTCATAAACTTAAATTCAGTTCAGGTCTTTGAAGAAAAATAAATATTATTTTTTTTTAAACTGTACCAAAACACAAAATTAAATCAAGAGGTCACATTCCTTTTAATCTCTTTAAACTACCCTTGGCAGACAATTCCGAGTTTGTTCTTATACAATGTTCATTGTACATGCATGATAGATGTGAATAAAACTCACAGTGTACAGGTTTTGCCTCTTTATAAAATAATTAGGGAAAGGATAAAATATCTTTTGTTCAGTGTGTTGACAATTTTATTGAAGCCTTTGTCACTCTTACTGTCTTTGGCCAAATGGAATGCGACCATGTTTGTGATTTCAGTTGGTCTGTGTGAGCTGGATCGATGCGCCGACGTGCTGCACAGGCTTTTATGGATGTATGAGCTGATGTTGAATGAGTCACGTCAGCAACCATTGCCTTGTTTTCTTTGTCCTGCATTCATCATGCTACAGTTTGCGGTGTGTTTCCAGGCGGTTGAATGTTGTTGACATTTGAATTTTGTTGTAGATCTGCCTTTTAACTAGTGTTACTTATGGGTACAGGGAACAGGAGTGATTGGCACATATAGACGGATGGTCAGGCACTAATTTAGGGGGTGCTTGATTTGCTTTTGCTTTGCATTTTAATTGGCGAAGCAGTGTTAGATGGTCATATAAAATATGCCCAAAGTTTGAAATAATGAAGTCAGCATATGTAAAAGTAACCCATCAGGCTTCTGATTCCTCTAATTGCTTGGATTCAAATTTTTTTCCTACTGACATCACCGCTAAAGTGCAAACTTTCGTCATTTAGCTTGGTGTTGGAGAATATTCTTGATATAGTTTGTGTCCTTTGAGAAACATCATGGCTAGTATTATTAAGAGACAGTTTATCCCATAATGATTTCAGGGTTAGTTTCAGGTAATGACCCAGTGTGGGGCTTCTTCCATTATTATTCTTATTGATGGATGTATTTTTGTAAATCGGACAAGTTTAAGATCAGACACATTATTTTGTACACAACAGTGACATGTTTTTAAGCGGTGTTGTAGAGAGCACAGTGTGTTCAGTTCTGCTCCAGTTAATCAGCCATATGAAGTGTTGGTGTTGTTACTTAAAAAAAGTATTATTTTTGTTAAAAGTAATGCAGTATGTTACTTAATTATTCGCCAGAGAGCGTAAAAAGTTACACTACTCATTACATTACTTTCTCCTACACAAAGAAAAGTTGAAAATGAATCCAAAGAGACTTCAAAGTGATCGCCACAGTGAAACATGAGCAGGTATAAACGGAAGCTGTAAGCCGGACTGCCCATCACTGTCTTTGTTGCGTGTTGAATATCAGGCTCTGGCTGCTGTACTGGGGTCAGCATGCACTCAGCTTTGTCACCAGTTTGGGTTCTTGGCTAGGTTTGTGTTAGCGTGGTATCTGTGCAGATGGTGGCAAAAAGCTAAAGTTCTGTAGGCAGTGTAATGCAGTTGTTTCTCTCTTAGATGTAATTTGTATGTTACCATCACACTTTTGTCTGTTTATGCAATAAAAATAAAAGTAATTTCCATATCTCTGCTGTTGATCACTTCACCGTTTTCCTCCTGCACACGAACTGAAATGAGCTCATTTTAACGCAAGGTGAAGGATGAAAAAAATGTGTTTGTTTGAGGAGTTCTTCTTTCCGTCCATTTGTCCGCGGCAATGCATTACATTACTGTGTTACTGAAAAATGTAATGCAGTTACACTAACATGTTTCTTTGTGACATCTTACACCCAAAATATGGTGAAATAGGGACCAGTGACATTGGTTTGCTGTGATTGTGACACTTTCTCTTGTAAAGGTTACTACAATAGGCATAGCTTAAAATCAGGACTTTCTCTCCACTTTTTAACATACTTTTAAAATCAGAAAGCAAGTGTATCGCTGCTGCTGTCTGAAGTGTAAGATACATGTTATTTTAACCAGTCAAATTATGCTAATGTAACAATGTAATTACCCTCATTTTAACATTTTCTTTTTCTGCACTGACCAACATCTGTAGGAATTTCATCCAAAAATGTGTTTATATGTGTCCATTGCTGCATGTTTTTTTTTCATCAGTCATGAACCTGGACCGCGTGGAGAACCACACCCATGTGCGGCGGCGTTTCCCACGCTACCACACCACCCTGTTTCGTGGTCAGGCTTTGTGGGATCCCTATACTCACGTGATACTGCCCCCTGCTGCCCTGGTGCCACAACGGCAGCGGCTGCATAACTGGAAGGAGAAGGAGAGGACGGAAAAAGAACGTAAGAACAGACACACAAACTGAATAAAAATCTTCAGAGTGTTTCGGGCTGAACCCAAGAAATATATTCTCACTAAAACTTTTCAGTTTCAGCCTCAGATCCTCAAAACACGGCTTCGGCGCCTGTCAGTATCTCGGCCAATCAGACAGGAGAATACACCGCAGCAAAACGTACTGCTGCTTTGCCTGAGCCGCCCATAACCATCGTGATCCTGCTCATTTACCGAAGTCTGGGTGCTGCCCTTCCTCCCAAGTACCACACAGACAGACGTGGAGTGAGGTGGGAATCTGAAACACACAGAACACTAAAGAAAATCTCATTACTGTAACTTCAAAAACCTGTGATGATTTATACCCTTGTGTCTTTGATTTGGTGCTAATCTGTCTGCAAAAATTCCTTTAAATAACATGAGCATCACATAATTAAATATGGATCATTATCTTTCAATTCTAGCAACAACATGCCAGGATTTTATATATATGTATAAAAAAATTCATTGATGATAATTCATGGTATTGATCGTTTAGTCTCTGAAAATGGGAAAAAAGGTTGAAAAAGATCCATCACTGAAGCCCAAACTCACATCTTCAGGTTTCTTGTTTGTATGCGCAACCATGACGGTATCAGATCTTTGCAAGTAGGAGATGTTTGGCATCTTTGCTCAATAAATGATTAAAAGAAGTTGTGGCTAATTGAATTCATAGTCATATGAGTAACACTGGTAGTATCTGCATCAGGACTAATTCCAGCATCCTTTCTCTGTTTTAATCATCCTGCCTTTACTTTGTTTTCTCTCTTCTTCCCTTCTGCTGTCCCCCACTTCTCCTCTGGGCCTAATTACCGAGTAACAAGCTGTCCACTTTTCAGTTGGTGTCAATAATCAGTCATTTGTGTCTTATCTGGTTTACAAAACACACTCCTCTTTCTCTTGGTTTGTCTCTTTTTTTTGTTACTGTGTCTCTGCCTTTTTTAACATCCTAACCAGGATATCAAACTCTGCTTTCTGTCTGATCTGGAGGATGTGTTGTAACTTCTGTACTGTCTCTCCTTCAGGCTTCCCAGACATCCAGTAATGAACTCCCCGGTGGTCACCATCTCTGTCTACAACAACCAGACGTTTGTGGGCGGACATTTAGAACAACCCATCTTACTGGAGTTCAAGCTGCTAGAGACGGCCAATCGCAGCAAGCCTCTGTGTGTACAGTGGAACCACAGCAGCCCGTGAGTACATAACATGTGATTTTTCACACTGTATTGATACTGTCGATACTGAAGTCCAGGGTATTGTGATATATCACTGCATGATTAAAAGATACATCACCGTGTAGAGTTTGGAAATATCAAACTGTCATTTTTGAAATTTGCAAAAGGCAAATATCTTAACATTCAGATTTGAAGTTAATATGATGACTTTTGTTTTGTCTTGTTTGCTTTAAAATATTAAATATATCTTCATTCAGACTTTCTTGCACTGCTGTTGAGGCAGCTGCTTTGTGTTTTCTGCAGACCTCTCACAAAAGGAAAAGTACTTATGTACTTTTGATAATAAAAATGTGAAGTGTCCATTGCAGTAAGTCAGGATGCACAGTAACAAGAGCTAGAAATTGTCTGTCGAACACAGAGGGCTGAATTCAAAGACACCCAGAAAATCAAAGTAAAAACTTACGCGGCAGGCTGGTCCGTTTTGACAAACTTTCATTGCAGGAACTCAAAATGGTATTCAGTAGTTTGTTTGGCCCCCATGTGCTTGGATGTGGGGGGCTGACAGTATTTGTGCATTTTGTAGCTCTGGCAGTGCTCATTCTGTACCTCCTTGCTCAAAGGAGCAGATACCGGTCCTGCTCATAGTAACTGCCTAGAATCTCCTCCATGCTCTTAAGACTGTGCTGGGAGACACAGCAAACTTTCAATGGCAATCGCACTAGTGATGAAAGATGATTTAAGTGATGTGAGTTGGTGCCACATGTGCTGGTCTGAGTAATTCAAACTGTTATCCACACAACAGGATGAACTAGGATTTTAAAAGAAGATGGTCCAAAAAAGAGAAATATCGAGTTAGCAGCAGTTCTTTGGGTGAAAATGCCTTGAGGTCAGAGGAGAATGGCCAGACTGCTTTGAGCTGACTGGAAGGCAAAAGTAACTGAAATATCCACTCAATGAAAGAAAGGTACACAAAAGAGCATCTCTGAATGCACAACATGTCCAACCATGAAGCAGATTTATTTAACCTTTATTTATACAGGTATTCCCATTGAGACTCAATGTCTCTTTTAGAAGAGAGACCAGTTTCAGACAAACATTAAAATTAGAACAATAAATGATGGCCTGCTGCGGAAGATGACTACACCCAGTGGGTGCCACTCCTGTCAGCTAAGAACAGGATATTGAAAGGATAGACCCATCTTATAGCCTTGGATCAATGTTTCAGGCTGCTGCTGCTGGTGTAATGGTGTGGGATATAGTCTTTGCACATTTTGCCCCCTTAGTACCAGCTGAGGATCATTTAAACATCACAACTTTCCCTCAGTACTGTTGCTCACCACACTCATTCCTTTATGACGACAGTGTATCCATCTTCTGATGGCTGCCTCCAGCGGGATAAAATGGCTTTGGGATGTGGTGTAACAGGAGATGTCATCATGGATGTGCAGCTGACAAATCTGCAGCAGCTGTGTGATGCTATGTCAATATGTATGGAAATAGTTTTATGTCATATAAAATGCGTGAGCAAAAACATAATCAGAGCAAATAATTTAATTTCACGGCCGCAATTAAATTCCTTGTAATCTCTGAGGAATGTTTCCAGCACCTTGTTGAATCTGCGCCACAAAGAATTAAGGCAGTTCTGAAAACAAAACAGGGGTTCGACCTGGTACTAACAAGGTGTACCTAATAAAGTGCCCAGTGAGTGTTGTTTTGAGAGCACATGACTTCTCTTAATTATGAAAACTGACACATGGACAGCAGCAGGACATTTTTCTTGAAATGTTGCTTATTATCTCCTCGTTCCGTCTCTGTCCCTGCAGGTATGAGATTGGAGGTTGCTGGACGGTAAGAGACTGTATGGTGGTGTACAGAAACACGTCTCATGTGCGCTGTCAGTGCCAGAGACTGGGCACGTTTGGCGTGCTGATGGACAGTTCGCAGAGAGAGGTTAGTGATCAGTCAGTCAAGAGCCACTTACTTTTAATCAAGATAAATCAAGTCTTAATCCTGTCTCGTTCCCTGACCCTTTCTGTAGTAATCAAACATTTCCCCTTAGCAAACCTTTTACTTCACCATGTCTGCCACTTTGCCCCAACACATTTTTTTTCATTTAACAGTGTCAGCTGGTAATTGCCCAGTCTGAAGAAGAAAAAAAAAGGAAAAAAATGTCTAGAAATCCTGACTGACATTCAGAAGGCTGAAGAAAGGCCTTGTTACAGTTGTAGAAGATTTTCACAGCTTAATGTAAAACCCCTTACCCAATGCTCCCAAGCATACTAAGTTGATGATGTGTCAGATCTCGAGAAAGGGAGCGTGTGGAATCAGAAACATCATTGTCTTATGATGACGATTTCCCTTTCTCCAAACTGGAAACAGTTACAAAAGATTAAGTAATTCATCATCATTAGTCTGGTGGTATGAGGGGTATCTTATTCTCACTCACTTGAGATGCTGCAGGGAAGCCCAGTTCGCCCAAATGAAATTCTGGTGGTGTCTGCTATGTTTGCTGGCAGCAGAGGCTTCCAGAGGAGGCAAATGCACGTGCTGAATTCATTTTATACTCTAGTTTCTCCTGACAGATAAGCTTGGTCTGCTAGCTAGCTTGGTTTGTCGTCTGATTCCTGTTTTTTTTCTGACTGCTTCTTTTTTCAACAAGTTTTCCCCCTCCTCTTCCTTTCATCCCCCTCCTTTGCATCTCTCTGTGAGTAGCAGTTGGAGGGCGATCTGGAGACGCTGGCCCTTGTCACATACTCTTCTTTGTGCGTCTCCATGCTGGCCCTGCTCCTCACTGTGCTGGTGCTCTCCTGTCTCCGGGGCCTCAAGTCTAACACCAGGAGCATCCATTCAAACACAGCAGCAGCCATGTTTTTATCAGAGCTGGTGTTTTTGCTTGGGGTCAATCAGACTGAACAACAGGTATGTACTGGCGGGGGTGGGCTTTCTGCATCCATCTTTTTTCTGTGTTGCCTATAGCTTTAGTACCTTTTTTCACACCACTGGCCAATAAGTCACCACTTTATCCAGTGTACAGTCATGGTAAAAACAGAGTCCACCTTCTGTCAAGGTTTTACATATCAGGAAATAACAAAAAATATCGAGTCCTTGCCAGGTCTTAAAATTAGATAACCTGTTATGAACAAAAAAAATGTATTATTTTTTTAACAATAACGGAGCCACGTTGCAAAAGCACTGTTAGAAGACATCTTTTTCTGTATCACTTTGTTAATCTTTCACGTTGTTGTGGAGGAATTTTGGCCCACTACTCTTTAGAGCATTGCTTCAGGTCGTTGAGGTTTGCAGGCATTTGTGTATGCACAGCTCTCCTAAAGTGGCACCACATTTCAATCAAGGTGAAGTCTGGCCTTTGACTGGGACATTGCAACACTTGGATTCTTTTCTTTTTCAGGCATTCTGTTGTAGAGCTTGGGATCATTATCCTGTTTGGGACAGGCTTTAGCTGTTGGACAGATGGCCTCACATCTGACTCTAGAATACTTTGGTAAACAGAGGTCAACTCAATGACTGCGAGGGGCCCAGGTCCTGTGACTGCAAAACAAGCCCAGATCATCACTTCTCCGCCACTGTGCTTAACAGTTGGTATGGGATGTTTCTTTTGGTTTTGTCCAAACATGGTGCTGTATACTATAGCCCAACATCTCCAACGTCTTGTTTATTCAAAGGGCATCGCAAAGTCTTGTAGTTTGTTCAGCTTTGCAAACCTGAGCTATGCTGCCATGTTATTTTTAGAGAGTAGAGAATTTCTTCTGGCAAGCCTTCCAAACATGTCATACTTGTTCATGACGCTTGTAGAGTCTGAGATGTAGCTCTTGGGGTTTTTTGGTTTTTTTTGCAATTTCTCTGAGCATGTCCACTCCTGGGAAGATTGGCAACTATCTTGAATATTTTTACCAATCACAAAATAACAAAGGCTTATACTTTCTTTGGTTTTCCTCCAGTGTGTTACATGTCTGCAGTTTCTTTTAAAGCCTTCCATTGTGAGCATCCTCTTGACATAGGTCCATATCTTTGATAAAGTACATGCTCACACTTCAGGGCATGAGTATTTTTTCTAAAAGTAGACTTGTTTGTATGTTTGTTTTGCCCATGGAGTATCGCACTGCATTGCAATAGTTTTTTGCATTGAACAGACAGAGATTCAACATCCATCTATTCTTACTGTATTTATTTTTTCCCAGTTGATTGGAAATGGCCTTATAACCCTTGCCAGACAGATGGGCAGCAAGAATCATTTCTCTAAAATCATTGCTGATGTCTTTGGCATTCAGGTGTTAACACACAGTTGTATGCTCCAGACCAGACAAAACTTCTGGTTTTATAGAGGTGCCTACACCTGCTGATGATCTATTAACCAAATAATCAAGGATCTGATTTATTGATCTATTTCTACTGCATCTCAATGCATAAAACCTTATAACTGAAAGAGGTTGTACTTTGTTTTTACCATGGCTGTGGTGTATATCTAATTTTTAGCCACATTTGGATTTACAAGTTATTCATCTCTAAATAGTATCTGGCACTGGCCATGTTTTTTCTTAAACTGTTGCCAAAACAATATCATAAAATGTTCACTCTTTGCAGTTTTGAGGTCGACAGCTCTTCTTGCATCCTAGTATTTTGTTTTTCTTCCTCTTTCTTATGCTCTGCTTGGGTGCTTCCTGTCGCATTTCACTCTGTTCTTCTCTACATCACACTGTCCCCTTTCGTTTAGGTTAAGTCCTCTATCTTTTTTCTTGTCCTCTGCCCATTTTGTTTTGACCACTATATCTCTCAGTTTTGTTGCATCACACGTGTCTATATAAAGTGTGTTTAAAGAGCAGCGGGTCTTGTCGAGAGGGTACTCCAAATATGTGCTCACTCAGCATGAAATCCAACTAATTAATCTTTATCCCCCACATAGTCGGCAGTACTGCTCTTACAGTGCGACTGGTTACTTCTAGCTGAACAATATGTTCTCTAATTCATGTACTCCATGCTTGGGAGAGCATTTCAGCGCTTGCAGCGGTTGTGTGTTCGTTTTTATGTGGCTGTGCATATTTTAGTCTTTCCATGCTTTTGTGTGTGGCTCGTAGTGTTTGCTTTTTGTGTGTGTGGGAGTGTGAGATTCATCAGCTGGCTGTATTACTGCCAAGGCTGCTGCTTTTTCTGTGTCATCTTTGGCTCTTCTTGGGAAATTCTACTCAGTGTCTTTTAACCTCTGGGACTTAAGCATCTGCTGTCCTTAATTTTGAGAGTTCTGAGTTGTATTCATTATAGATTTCATAAGCAAAGGGGCCAGTTCATCCATTATCATCATTCATAATATACAAATGCAATGGCACAGTCATATTTGATATTAACTTCTTTGAGACAAACTTAAATTTAATATATAAATGTTTGTCTGAGTCATCATTTGTCAACCTACAATACTCCCATGGCCTTTTTGGAGGTACTTGTCTGTCTTGAGTGCAGATTGCAGTCACATTTCAGAAAACCAGAGCTTGTAGAAGCTCACATGGGCTCAAAAGATGGTTGCTCATTAAACTGAGGGTTCAGTGAACCTGAACAACTTTGCCAGAGGACGTCAAAGCAAATCTGATGTCATTCTTTGCAGTTTAAAGCAAAATAGACTGCCGAAGCTTTTTGAAACTGTAATCTAAAAGACTATGCAACAGATCCGCTCTCATCTGTTAAAAGTACAGAGCATCAGTGGTGGACCTGCCAGTTCTGGTATTTCATAGCAAATACCAGTTGGGCTCCATGGCGCTAGGCAGTAAGAACAGATCCCACTAGAGGACAGCAGGCCCTCTAGTGGGTGCATAAGATGCATAAGAATAAAGGTGATCAGACCAAATATTGACTTAAAAGCTTGTTAAAACTATACAAAATCTTTTTTTGTCTTATATACTATATTTCCATATATATTTGCACTTTTCAGTAATCACTGCATCTGAACATTTGCACATTACTGCACCTTGTCTTGTCTTTGTATAAGTTAAGAACACATTTGGCTACAAGCTCACGTAGTGACACGCCTGTCAGGTTCCCACAGACATCTTATTTAGTTGTGCATTTTCAAGCTGTTTCCTGAGGCTGATTTAGATTTTAAACAAACACCACTGCAGTTCTCTTAGACGAAGTTGACTTGCTTTTTCAAAGTGCTGTAATTCAGTGCCACTTGAGTTTGAATGGCATCGTCCTCATCTGGTCAAACAAATCAATTCAGACTAAAGGGCTGCAGAGTTCAAATAAACCAATCCAGCCATTCTTGAATGCAACCTGAAGGTAATTTCTCAGAAAGCCAAAATGTTAATGGTCTGCATTATTCATGGGGAAGCCAAGTATCACTGCCAAACCGACCAGCAGCATCTAACTAAAGATGGCTTTGAAGTTTATCTCCTGCCTTTACTGGGATTCATTCCTGATGATATGCAATCTAGACGAAGGACTGACCTCAGAAATGAGTCCTATGGCAGATTACGTCATCCTTTTATTTATACAGTGTCCAAGTTATTGTCAGAAAAGCAAAGTTTTCTATGTGAAAACGGGGCGTAGATTAACCATCACCCGACACACCAGATGGTTTGTTAAACAGAACCATCTGAAAAGTCGTCCTTGGAAACTGTTTGTGAAAGGGTAGGCACGTACTTGGCAGGTATTTGTATTTGCCATCTGTCTATCACCGTCGATCATTGGCAGTCAATCAAAAGATTTGTTTATAAACAAATAATCAATTCCCTCTGTTGTCGCCATCAGTTTTCATAAAACACATCGAGACATACCAGTAGATCCTCACAGGATGCTTACTGTGACTGTGGATTGGAAGTAAGGTCATAGTTTGAACCCAAGCGTAGTGGGTCCTCGTGTGAAATCGAGAATCTTGTGAGAATCCAGGTGTCTGACAAGGTAAACGCATCGATTTATATCTCTCCGTTATCTCTCAAAAATGCAAGGTATATTTATTTCGGTCGAGCTAATTATTCCCCTTAAACAAAGAATTTGCATTATTTTTGTTTTCTTGCTGCTTTTATTTTCATAAATACATCATGTTTAAAAAAAGCTGTTAAACTTCTACAATCACAGTTAATATAAAGGCGACATTACCTGTTTGGGCATTATTTACCTTCCTCTGCAGATGGTGCACATTTTCGTAATCGTAATCATAATTAAAAGACTCTCTTGGGTGTTATTGGTAAAATTCAGCTCTTACAACATCCATTTGCATTCTTCATTTTTTATGCATTTCCTGGACGAATTGTAACATGCTGCCGTTATCGCTGTTCATTAGATGCATTAGTAATTTAATCATGAACGGTTGTTATTTCATTGCTGACACCTGCTTTGCTGTAATAAAGACTTGTTGGTTGGTTGCCAAGACATCTGTATTTCAGCTGTCGCACAATCCTTGAAAGGATTCTGTTTTTTTGTCTTTTCACTGCTATCGCTTCTTTCCTGCCTTTCCCCCTTAACCTACCCCTTTCACCCCTCTCTCTCGCCTCTTAATCCTTTTTTGTCACTTCTTTCTGCGACCTATAATTTCCTGCTCCTCCCCTTTTCCTTCTTTCCTCTTTTTCTTTTTTTAATCACTCTTAAAAAAAAAATCTCTCCCCTCAGTTCCTGTGTACGGTCGTCGCCATCCTGTTGCATTACTTCTTCATGTCCACGTTCGCCTGGATGTTCGTGGAGGGTCTTCATATCTACCGAATGCAAACAGAGCAACGCAACATCAACTACGGAGCCATGAGATTCTATTACGCCATTGGCTGGGGCGTTCCCGCCATTATCACAGGTAACACAGTCATGTAGACATGCAGGCACACAGTCCTCGATATGGCCTAGGAACATATTTGTGCAGCCATGTAAAAGCAGACAGTCACGACCCTGTTCTTGCCATAGCTACACAATAATAATTTTTTTTATATGAGCACAGGCACACACACACACACATACATGCATAGTGAGTCTGGCTGTGTAGATAAGGTGTCCTATTGACATTTGGATTAAACAGGTTTCAGTGGCATTTTATAACAGAGACAGTAAAGCAGAGATACTAATGCAAGCAATTTCTGCCATGACACAGTGTAAGCAAGTCATATCTTTCTACTTTCTTCTCTATCCCCTTAACACAAACGCACGCACACACACACACAAACACACACGCCCAGATTGGTAGTTTGCATCCAGGCTCATAGCATACTGTCAACTTCCCTTTATCTGTTGCTGTTTGTGTCACTGTCTGTCACTCAAACCTACACCCACACACAGACACACATACACACACACAAGAATGGATGTGTCTCCCACCATCATAAACACACTTTAGCACATGTCTCTTCCCTCGGGCTGTGAGGTGTGTTTATCTGTCTGTCTGTCTTTGTTCAGGCTTCTTCTGTCTTTTCTTTTGCAATTTATTTCAAATATTCTTTTACAGCCACGCCTGTCAAAACATCGACAGTGTTGTCCAAACAAGGATACATGACCAATAAAGATATCACAGTTTAAGTCACAAATGTCCTACTAACCACATCTGGCACTGATATGGTGCACTGGTGCCTCAGGTTCTACACTGAATCTGTACTGTAAGTGCATGCACACACAAAAGAAACTTGAGGTGAAACCGTCTTTGTGTATCCCCACTCAATGTAAGGAAAAAGGCAAGCCAGACTATCACGAATCCCTCCAGCTGCCACATACTGCCATTATCATGCAGATCACCTGTGTTGCCCTCCAGACCTGACCATGAGCATTGTTAGCTTACAGCCTGATCTTCTCCTGACTCTGACAGTCAGTGAATTTTTGTTTGTGAACTTGATTCACATGATTCAACCAGAAGCTGAAAATCAGGGGGTAAAACTTTTCTAGCTCTGATTTGGAATAATGTGTTATATAGGTCATACGAAGTTAAATTAAAAAGAGAAATGATGGGTTGTGTCTTTGCCGTTTAATCGTAGCAGCTAAGCGCTCAAAGTTCAATTAGTCCAGTTACTGAATTTAACATTTAAAATCTGAAGACCCAAAGATGTAATCAAATATTTAGAGAGTGCTTTCAGGAACTAATTTTCTCTAACACCTTGATTTTTAATTCTAAAAATATCCATTTAATAACAGCTAAAAACATACCATAGAAGTGTCCTGGTGTTCCAGTAATGGCCTGCAGTCACTGCCTATACTGTTTTCCTATCTTTGAGGTTGCTGTCTCTCTGTGAGTGACAGCAGAGGACATCACAGAGCTGATCTGTCTGATCTGACCGCACATCTGTTTGCTTTAGGGCTGGCAGTAGGTTTGGACCCAGAGGGTTATGGAAACCCAGACTTCTGTTGGATATCCATCTATGACAAACTAATCTGGAGCTTTGCTGGTCCCATCGGCATCGTCATACTGGTAAACATCTCTCTGTTTGTCTGACACATGGCAGCGAACTCTACATGCACACAGACTTAAATGACATGAATGAAATCTCAACCTGCACATTCTCAAGTAAGCATAGGTTTAAACCCTATTAGCATTCGCAGTCCTCCAAATGGATTTTAGAAAGACGACCCACTTAAGCTCGATCTCCAAAAGTTGATTCTGTTCATCTGGACGTAGCGTTTTGTGGGAGAAACGTTTCATCACTCATCCAAGTGACTTCTTCAGTCTCAGCTGACTGCAGGTTTCCCCAATCTTATAAACAGTACATTTGCATAACGACTGAAACCAGCCCACTGAAGGAACAATGGGCTGGGAGGTCAGTTCCTTAATCTTAATTATGCAAATTCTCATGACCATGAGAGCTCGATCATGCTCGATCATTTCATTCAGGCCTTTCGAAACTTCACTTCAAGAAATTTGATGCAGTGTTTTAAAGTGAATGATTACAGCATATTACAGTCAGTAATCGGTATTATACATACATCTGTGAATCCACCTTTTCTGTTTTTTTTCTTTTACTTTTTTATACTGTCAAAGACTTGAATGGCTTCACTTTTATTTAATGTATCTTTTCCCTCCTATGTGACTAATTTATCCACATTGATTTTGTCCCAGTCGTTGCTAATGGCCGTAGTGGATTAGCTGAAATGCATTTAAATGTTTTCTGTATTGATCTTTCACTCTTTAGTTGAATGGAGGCCTTTTCACGATTGTGGCCAAGATGTCCTGTAACCCATCTCAGAAGGAGACCAAGAAACTCCCTGTCATGTAAGTGTCTGCCTTGACACTAGTCTCACTTTAAAAAAGTGACCTTGAGGCCTACTTTCCAAAGTACAATCCTTTTCTTGTGTTTTGTGCTGTTTCAGGCTTCAAAGAGTCCTATATAAAATTCCCGAGTTAGAGTTTCTCTAAAGTAGTCTTTCAGATTTGAGCTGTTTGATAAGAATTGGTCTGCAGTTCTTCCAGTGCCTCTACTGTCGTCCATTAGCGTGGCTTCTCTTTGCTGTCTCTATATTTCTCTGTTACCCTAATCATGATGACATATAGTGAAAACATCATTATTGTGTTATGATTAAAGGTTTAGTGTGATATAACGCTGCAGTCGGCTGGCGTATGTATCAGAGTGTATCACAGATTCATCCTGGCGAATCCAATTCTAATCTTTTTTCTCCTCCACTGCCCTCTTTGCTTCTGTCTGCCTCTCTGCAGCGCCACTATCCGCAATGCCTTCTTGCTGTTGCTGGTGGCCACCTCCACCTGGCTGTGTGGTCTGATGGCTGTAAATAACAGCATACTGGCTTTCTACTACATATTTGATGTCCTCTGCCTAGTGCAGGTATGAACAAAGTATGATCAGATACACAACAAAGTGTGATCCGTACCTTTAGCTTTTGAATCTTGTTTGTTAGTCTGTGTGTTTTTGTTTTTGTTATTTTTATTTTATATCTCTTTATCATTTTTCCCAGGGTCTGTCGGTGATGCTAGTCTTCACCGTGTTCAACTCAGAAGTTCAGGAGGCATGGAGAGTCGCCTGTTTGGGTAAAAAGAGTCCTGGAGAAGATCCCCCAAGACCACCGCAGAGCACAGTAAGTCCGACATACATAAATATCTAGTTTTTGAGCATATCTGTACTGCTACCGCTAAAGCTAAACACCTTTTGTCATTTGTTTCTTAAATTAGCCTGACAGTTGATTCATTAATATACTGCATTAGCTGAATGCATGCGCAAAAAGTATAGCAAAATAAAGATGAAAACTAATTGTTATCATTTAAAAGAACTACGGTATCCAAAAGAAATCATTATTATTGCACAGTGATGACAAGCTAAGTGAATCTAAGATCATAATGTGAAGGCATAAATCTTCTAGCTGCATGATCCTTAAAGCCGTTTACTAAGTTTTCTCCTGCTGCTGTGCCCATTACTAGACAGCACAATAGCCCTCCTGCCCTGAATTTCTCCTTTCCTCTATCCTTCCATCAATCTTTCCTGTCGTCTCTCTGTCCTCTCCAGCTGCCCTCAGGGTTCCTAGCTGACCCACATAAAACATTATACCAGCCAGTGGATCCCTGCCCGCTCTTTAGCCCGCTTTTGCAAAAGCACTGTGCAGTGCCTATTTAATGATGCTTTTATGCGTGTGTATGAAATGCTATCCTACTTTCACATCTTTCCTTACTTCCCATGTCTCGTGTGTGTGTGTGTGTGTGTTTGTGTTTGTGTGTGTATGAATTCTCAGCTGTCAGCATCAGAATCTTTACTATCACTTCTGTGTGTTTGAACTTTGTATATATATATACATGTTCCATATTTCCTTTGAATCTCTGTCAGTGCAGTGAACCCCATACAGATGTTTCTGTGTATGTATGTAGAAGTCTACGTGTGTGTGCATGAGATGTGTCGTTTCCACCCTTTTAACCCCCATTTTCTCCAAAGCTCTTCCTATCCATTACTAAGTCATATGGGGCAAAATTCAAGACTATTATTACGCAAACTATGCTGGTTTTAGCTTTGATGGATTATATGTATGAATGACCCCCTATTAACATCCTTTTGCCTGTCTAAGTGATGCCGTATGATACGTTATTTGTGATTTATCAGCAGATAACAGAAGTCTTGTCACATCTCAGAGTCTTATGTTTCACATGCCTAGCCTCCTGGACGCAGGTGGAAAGCTGGGAGCTATTTTCTAAACCTTCTTGCGTGTGTTTTTGTGCGCTCAGGCACAGAACCCCTATCACAATGCTTCACTGCTGGAGCAGAGCGGGCTGCACCGCATCACGCTGGGAACCTCCACAATATCCTCCGTCAGCTCTGCCAGGTATCTGAACGCACACTAATGCGCATGAATTGACTCGTATCACAGTTTTTACCAATATATTAAGGTAGATGTGCACATCGTGGTGGCTTAATGCCATAAAATATAACAACAATAAATTGATGCTTGAAAGAAAAGGATAACCCATCATTCAGATGGGCGGGTTTGTTGGGTCTGTGGTTTTTGGATAAAGTTGCCTCAGGGAGGAAATTCCCTCCCTACTTAAAACCCTGTTTTTCATTTTGTGGGTCAGTGGGGTAAAGATGAAGAAGATTGGAACGAACAATGTACTGTACTGCATGTAGAGCAACACTAATGTACCCTGAGAGTGGCTGTTAATGTCTTCATGGCTCAGTGACTGTCTGTCTTAATGCCATGTCTTGGCCTGTATGAAGAGTGCACACTAGTATTTGTGTTTTAAAGGACTCTCGCTTTTTTTCAAATATGTATCTGCCTGTTTCTGTGTGCTTCTATTGTTTGTGTGTGTTCTCCTAACTTCTCTTCTACTCCCCTGTTAGAGAAAACCTTTTGGCTCGTCAGACTCTGGAGCAAAACATCGTCCACACTGGTGCAACCGACCTGGATGTAGCCATGTTCCACAGAGACGGGGGTGAATATGCATAATGAGCAGACGTGACTCTCTGAAAAATAAACACTTTATCCCTGCCCGTATTTAACTAAGGATCAAGAACGTTTACTTATAATTCAGAAAACCGGCACATCAGCCCTATCCTTTTCCTTACTTTCTCACTCCCGCTGTTTCATCCCTTCTCCCTTTCTTTATCCAGGTGAAGATTCCGACTCAGACTCGGATCTCTCTATGGAGGAGGAGCGCAGTCTCTCCATCCCTTCTTCGGAAAGCGAGGACAACGTCCGTCTCCGTGGCCGCATCCAGCGGCGATTCAAGCGCTCCAATCATGGCGAGCGTCTGCTCACAGAGCCCGCCAACAACGGCACCAAAGGTAGACTTTTCACATTACCGAATTTATATTGATGTTTTTTTGATGTTTTTATTGTTTAAAGTCAGTACTAGAGAAGTGTCTCATTAGGAGTGCTTCATCACTGGAAGCCTTAGAGTTATGGGTCCCATCAAAATGTTCTGGAAGTCTTTTGTTGGCACAAAACAATTAATTTGTTCACTTTTTTTTAAAAGAATACTTCTCAGAAAAGGTTTTCAAGTTTCAAATGTTCATCCTCTGTATGTTTGAAAGGTAATTAAAGTTTACAAAGAGCTCCTTTGCAGAGTAATAAAGCTTTAGTCAGGTTGAGTTCACACCAATTACAAGGACACAGAGTCAGTGTGCAGACTCAAGGCAATAGCAGATTACTATAACTATAACTTCAATAGAAACTTTTAAAACTGTTCCTGCAGCATAATTCAATTATCTGCAATAAATCGCTGTGTTCTTTATAGTGTTTATTACGTGTCTCTAGAACACATATTAAACACAGGGATTCTGCCGGTCTGTAAAATATAGCATTTAAATAATTTGTATATTGTGTGTAAGCAAGAATAGCATCCACCTACAGGAAGAGGAAATGTCAGTGCAGGCATACATTAATCAATACGCTCCTTCTTCTGATACGCAATGACAAGTTTATCATGCATAATATATGAGTTTACCCACATCATAGTGTGTGATATAAATGTCACGCGAGTACAGTTTCCGTGAAACGTTTCACACTGAGAAAATGCCAAATATGCGCAAATCTATAAATCCATGTAACCAATCAATTCTTAGCTTCTTAAGCCGCTGGGGTCACACGAACTCTGTTCAGAGTCTAACCAGACCACAGCCGTCGTTCAATAGAGGAAGGCGAGATCCAGATGGCTGTTACAGTCCGATCAATACATCAGTGCAGTCAAACTGGAGGGCTTGAAACATTTGGGCTTTTTACTGAAAGGTCACAGTCTGAAGGCGTCCAGTTCTCTGTGACAAAGCGTTAACCCCTGCATCGCCGCAGTGTTCGAGGACTGCACCGGGAATGTGTTCAGGACAACAATATGAATAGATTTTCTTTTTTTTATAACCTGGCGCTGAAGATCTTTTGTTTTATTTACAGTCACAGCAGGCTTGCTGATTTTAAAAGCCTGAAAAAGATGAACGCATTTGATGTATCAGTGATGCTTGCTCTCATGCATGTTACAGCTGGAGGGAATAATGATTATTTCATTTCTTTGTAGTTCTGACGATGGATTATTTAGGAAGTTAATCATTAAACCAAAATGTAAAATATTCTTTGGTTAATAAGTTAAAAATGAACTACATGAAGTTTTCACCTTTAGCTCAGAAAAGATTCATTTAGAAAGTAATTTTGAAATAAATTGATGAATCTGTACTTACAGCCTAAATTGTTCATCCACACGCACTTTTTACAAATATTAAATCCTTACCACGGATAACATGTTATACAAAACGTGGCTCCAAATAACACAGATTGGTTTGAAGGGCTGATTTTGTCACTCTGTCTCATTTTCCTTAAATTAGCTTGTGCCGTGCATGCTAAAACCTCGAGTTCATGGGTCATTTGCAGCTGCCTGAAAAATGTCCTATTTGACACTTTTAATTAGCCCTGGCTTCTGATTTGATAATGAACATATGCTATTTTGTATGCTGACAACTGCTATTAGTTGCAGACATCTGTTTTTGTGTTCTTGGGGACATGCACGAGGCAATAAAATGCCTGACATCAAATTAAAAAGATGAGAATGTGATCCATTAGAATATAGCTTTTATGACTGTTTTTATTGGCTATAATAATAACTATTTTAGTGATGACTGCAATAATAGTGATTTAGACTACTTCCCAATAAGGTCTCCTTTTGTTTTGTTACTGCTCACTGCTTAATGACGAGACTTGAGGGTGTCCATGCTACAAAGGTTAGATTTCCCTCATGAGGTGTCACTGAGCCTGATGTTAAATTTGCCAGTAACCACAGAGAGTTTCTTCTTTCCGTGTGCGACAGACCTGGACGGCAACGACCTTTTGTCCTACTGGCCAGCTTTGGACGAGTGCGAGGCACGCACTCTGCAGAAGTGGGGCTCAGAGCGCCCCCTGGGGGCAGATTACAGCAAGGACGCAGCAAATAACAACCAGCTAGACGCAGCTCTCACTAGTGGAGACGAGAACGGCCTCACCCAGCCACACAGGCACCGCAAAGGTGAGAGACGCACGTGAACAACTAGACACAATCGGAAGGGTGTACATACACTTTGGATATTCCCTTATTTTACTTTTATTTGTAAATTAAAGCTTTAGATACAGGATCATGCAAGGTACAAACAGCAAAATGGAAAACAGTGATGACTATTCTGAAACAATGAAACTTTAATGTGATGTTAACAGACTCTTACTTTTTTTTCTTATTTTTTGTCATGATTATAAATATCTACTTGGTAAAAGGTCATTGATTGTCAGTCAGACTGTGCCTCTGCATATCAGTGCCTGCTCTGAGTATCCTAAATCTGTGATCTTCTTCATCCTGTTATCTAATGAGTGTCTCCAGATATCCTGCCTGAGTAATGCACAATGGGACATTTTGCCAAGAGGGAGATGGAGGTGGTGTCAGCTGCATGAGCTGAACCAGCAAAGCATAATTTAAACCCAAGTTCAATAATGGAGAATTTATGTGCTGTTTGTGCAGTTTGTCTCATATATGGGTTGATTATTTCAGTACATCTTCCAGGTGATCCAGAGACCCGTCACTCACTCAAATATTTCTTTTATTTTGGACTTTTTTGTTCCTGTAGTGCTGTAAATGTACAACCTGATAGTTTTCTTGTTGTCATTTATACTTTGATAACCACATGTGTATTACATATAGATGTTTTGTAACCTAACATAACATAGTCAATGTTGCATTCCTGTCAACTCGAAGCAGTCTGACCAGTCTCCTCCGTCTGCTGACATCAACAAGACATTCTCTGTAAACACTAGTGATGGTCGTGTGGGAAAATCCTATTACATCAGCAGTTTCTGAAATACTTAGAACAATGAACACTGTGAACAACCATGTTCAGAGTCACTGTCCTTATTCTGATACTCAGTTTGAACTTCAGTAGGTCGTCTTGACCATGTCTACATGCCTGAATGGAGTTCTTGCTATTTGATTGGCTGGTTAGATATTTGTGTTGACAAGCTCCCGAATAGGTGTACCTAACAAAGTGGCTATTGAGTATATAAAATATAATGTGCATACTCAGCATATAGTGCACACATAAAGTATATAATTGGCATGTGGACATGTAGAAATAAAGGCCCAATCAGATGCAAGTAAGAAAAAGAAAAGGTTGTAGCCTGAAAGCATGAGTGACATTTCAGGGAATGAATATAGCCAGATACGCAGTCATATACTGACGAACGAACACCCGCGTAGGCATGCAGAAGTGGTTTAATGTGAAAAGTCCTGATTTTTGGTAAATGTGATAGTTGTGTGACTCATTTTCTGCATCTTTCTAAATGGCTTCTCTTCATTATTTGATTTTTTTCTGCTTCTCTTCGCCTTCTTCTCTCATCATGAGACTTTTACAACGTAGATGCCTGTCTTTACGTTGTGAGGCAGTTGGATTCTCTCAAAAGTCTTAAGCTTCATGAAATCATTCACTAGAAAAACCATTTTTACCAGGCTTACTGTGAACTTGTTGCCAAACCACAGTCGAATTGGAACAGTCCAGCTTCCCATGATGGACTAGTAGCCAATAAGGTCACAGCTACGAGATGTTTTAGGTCTCACGACAGACTGATGGTTGATCTGATCATCAACCCAGTATTTTTTGAAAATCAGTGCCCGTGAGCACCTTTTATGTGCAGATTTACTTAAAAAGATGAGGCTAAGACAGCTTGTATTTCTCTGAAAGCTCTCTTTGTATCCTCAGGTTTCCTGATTTGATTATTTTAAGCCAGTTATTGTGATAGATGGATGATTCATCCAGTAACCTAATGGAATCTAATCTCTTCTTCAGGTTTCTCCTTCTTCTCCATTTCTACCACTAACATCTTCCTCTTTTCTTCTTGTGGATTCATTTTCCTGTCCCAGGAATCCTCAAGAACCGTCTTGGCTGTCCTCCCGCACTCCAGGGTCTTTCCAATATGGGCCGGGTCCCCAGTGAGCTCAACTGGTACCGAACCTCTACTCTCGGCCACCGAGGCGTTCCTGCTGCCTCGTACGGTCGTATGTACTCTGCCACAGCTGGTGCCACTGGAGGCTCCGGCTCTCTCTCCCAGCCAGCTTCCCGCTACTCCTCTAGGGAGCACCTGGACTCGCTTGCTCGGAGGCAGCTGTCCAGGGATCCACTCGGGAGGCAGACGGTCGGAGGATCAAGGGACCGGTTGGACTGCCGGGGCTCCAGGGACAACCTGGACCTCTTACCCAGGAGGAGAGAGCTGGGGCTGGGGCAGGGGTCAATGTTAGGGACCCTGGATCACCAGCGAGTCTCATTATCCAGGGAGAACTTGACAGGATCCAGGGACAGACTGGACAACCACCATGCTGCCGGCTTCCACGGATCGAGGGAGGATGTGAGTGGAAACGGAGGGGCTGTCGGCGCCGGGATTGAGGGGTACCTCGGCGGATCAAGGTTGCAGCTGAGCTCATTGACTCGGCGACAGGCCTCATCCCGGGAGCACCTCGGAGAAGCTCTCGTGAGCAGTAGATCAAGGGAGCAACTTGACACCAATGGAATGGGAGCCCAGGCTCAGCCGTGTCGGGAGTGGCTCCGCACTCTGCCACCCCGCCAGCCTTCACACCCTGACCAGCCGCCCTCCTCTTCTCCTCCTCCCCCGATATCTGAGGAGCCTCAGCAAGAGCACCTTCCTCCTTCAGCTCATGCCAGAGGACGACTGGACTCAGATTCATGTAGGTTTCCCGGTCAGGCCGCCCCCCAAGTTGCAGGTTCAAATCCAAACCCTTTGGGTCGACAACCGTCCAGTGAACACCTGGATATTCTTTCCTCCATTTTAGCATCCTTCAATTCCTCTGTCCTCACTCCTCCCCCTGCTGCCCCAAACCCTGGTCCAAACGGCTCCGTCCACGGACCCTCCCCGTCCCAGTCTGCCACCTCCCATAGCATATCTGAAGTCTCCCCTGACTCGGAGTAAGTCCTTCTGAGTGGAAAATCCACCTCAACCCACCCTCCTCCTGTCCCTTTCTCACATAAATCTTCTTCTCTTCCTCATTTCTTCAGCATCTTATCCTTTTGGACTTTTGACTTCTGCTGTTTTCAGTTTCCCCAACCCTTTCAGCAGGCTTCCTGCTTTCCAGCTTCTTTATCATCTCTTCCCATGTGTCTCAGTCTGTTTTCTTTTGTTTTCCAGCTCCAGCTCCATCTCCCTCTTCTCTCTCTCTCTTTCTCTCTTTGTCCTTTTGCCTCCAAAGCTCATTTCCATTTTACTTCTGTAGTTTCACTGTGAACTTGAATTTACAATTAGTGAAGTACTGTACAGACTTAGTGATGACTCATTTTTCTTTTCTTCACCTTAGAGCCAACAGAAGTGAGGGACAGTCTTGATGACAGCCTCCGTATCCCTTAATGCATTGCTACAGTGTTGGGGTCACACTGGACATGTTCAAAGCTCGCGGATGGACCTGAAGCGCCGGGACAGCCTGGAAGATTTGAGGACAGGACAGGGAAACAAAACCGAGACAGAGGAAACGCAGAGACAAAAAGACGGACAAAACATCCAATGATAACACCGATTCGAGAGAGAGTCCGTGGGCGGCGTGTGCTGTGTAAATCAAGATTTTTCGAGTGTCACCGCCTACGGCGAACGACAATGTTTCTGTGGACGATGAGTCAACCACCTCTACTACCTACAAACTGTTAAAGGCAAAAACACAAACTCCTCAGATTTCAAACAAACGAGATCCGTCAAAATGAAAAAAAAAAAAGAAACTGTAAATAACATTTTTATACATTTTGTATCTTTTTCATTGGAGATGAAGAAGAAATCTCTTGTGATGTTTCTTTTTTTTTTTTTTTTTTATTTTTTTTGCT
>VUQG01011143.1:7545-36408 GCA_015106755.1 Etia nguti | reverse complement strand
GAAGGGCCGGGCGAGGGGGGGGGGGGGGGGGGGCAGAGTGGCTGATGTTGTGGGTGGGCGCTTGTTTGGAAAAGACTTTGGATTTTGTTGTGAAAGTGTAAACCCTTTCACTAAGCTGGCGAAGCTTATGTTTTTATTTTTTGAGCAACAACGGGAGCACAGACTGTATCATTCTTTGCCTGTGAAACACCAGACACATTTAAAGGCGGGCGAGACCCTTTAATACAGTTCAGCTGCATGAAGGGGAATTCATGTGACGCGTCTCCGCGACTCACTCTTCCTTTTATGTAAAAGCACAGGAGAAACTGCTTCCTTGAAACCCACTCGGAGACATCCCTGGATCATTATCCAAACCAAAGGGAACTGCTACTACAAACACTCCCATGCTACAGCTGGGACACGCTCCGCTCTGGTGCAAAGCAGTCACGAGGAAGCAGCCAGGCAGAAATTCTCCTGCTGTGTGTGTGCCTGACAGAGCTCTGTCTTCTCAGGGTGCCTGCTACAAAAGTGTTTCAGTGGAAATCCCTGACTTTTACTTGACCTTACATGGGAAAGTTTCTCTCTCCAAAGATGTGGTGAATTTCTGAGGCTTGTGTGTTGTCACATCGCCAGGCAGTACGTGGGTTGCTCGGTCTTTCTTCAAAGTGTTTGCGTACGCTGCGAGCGAGGACGGAGGTGGTCGGGGAGGGTCTTTATCCCGTCCTGATACTGTATCAACCTCAAAGGCTGCCGGGCCGTCGTCAGTGACAGCAATGACACTGAAAACACAGATCAAAGACGGGATCTGCCTCCCCCTCTAGCTCCAGCAGGGAGGAAGGGGTTTTGTGACCAACCCAGCCTGTGAAAGCAAGAATAGAAGGAGGAAGGCTGGCAGAGGAATTTAGTCAAAAAAAATGATTATCTACTTGGGTAACATTCACTTGCATGGGGTTTGACAGGTCAACAAAGCCGGGCTCTTTTGCGCCTGAGTGCTCTTTTGTGTCATTCGGCCCAGAAGTTTGGCTGGGTTTATATATGTAACCATATAAAATACCAGTCTCCTTTGACTTCAATGCTGAGGACAAAAGCTGACTTTAAAACAGGAATAGTTACTGTTGCAGTGTTATATTAACCATAGCTCTTTGTCTTTTCCTTTTGTTCACAGCAAAAAGCCTCAGGCAAGGTGCTGTTTGACCTCGTGTGCTCCCACATGAATCTCATTGAGGGTGACTACTTTGGCTTGGAGTTCCAGAACCAACAAAAGATGATGGTGAGTGAATGAGATTACAGAGGAACCTCTGTCAAGCATACCTAACTTTGCTTTACCTAAAATCAGCTCCGTGTTGACAGTCTTCTCTTTTTCACAGGTTTGGTTGGACCATATCAAGCCCATTATCAAGCAGCTCAGGCGTAAGTGCTTTAAAATACTGAGCCATATTCTTTCAAGAAGTCTCTCTCAGTGGACGTTTCTTTGTTTGTCTGGAGAAAACCTGTAAACGAGCGAGAAGCATATCTCGCTTCAAAGAGCTGCTGTTCTGTGTATTTGATGCAGCCCAATAGCAGATCTCTTTGTTGTGTTACGCAGGGCCGAAACACACAATTCTGAGGTTTTCTGTGAAGTTTTTTCCCCCGGACCACGCCCAGCTACTGGAGGAGCTGACGAGGTGAGCTCCTCTCTATGTGATATAACTTGTCTTCATCCCAACAGCATGCTTATCATCGGCTTGGCAATGAAACGTGCACTTGTATACAACGTGTCAGTGAAAATCAGTGTCACTTATTTCCACTGTGACTGAAAACAATTGTGGAAGTATGAAACGTGCTGCGGTTCCCACAAGATTCATGGCCCGCCATGCTACGCTGTTCGCATGTCAGGGCTGCCATGTTTCTGATTTAGCTCGTGGGAGATTAGTGGGGAGCTAATGGTTTTCTGGTTTCGCCTTTCTTTTTCTGGAGTGTATATGTATATATCCTCATTATTTGTCATAATTATTCATTGATTTACAGGATGTGAAAATGAAAAACACATCGAAAACATTTTTTGGCAAACACAGCAGCTGAAGGACGGAGGTGGATGTAAACTGCACCTTGACTAGTTGACGCTGACGTTAGACGTGTTCTCAAAAAAACCAAACAAATTATTATGCCTCTTATCAGGATTATATTTGTTTCTGTGCTGGACTGGAGCCAGGAGGTGCAATGTGTTCAGGAAATTTCCAAAAAACTAACTTTACTTCTTATAGATTTCTGAATTTAAACTGTACGCTCATTCCAGCTGACTCTGGTTCAAAGAAAGGCTCGCGTAAAACCTCAGGACGCTTTTCATTTGTTTAGAATTTGCAATAATCCTCTTGGCTGCCATGTTTGAGTTCAGCAGTAGACTTGAATCTGAGCGGATCCAGAATTCAGGTGGTAGAAAACGAAAAAACCCACCCCTCCTTTTGTGTAATGTGAATGCTGTTTGTGTTTGGCCAGGTACCTGTTTGCCCTCCAGATCAAACAGGACCTTTACTGTGGACGTCTGACTTGCAACGACACCAGCGCCGCTCTGATGGTCTCCTACATTATACAATGTAAGGAACGCCGTAGCTGTTTTTGTCGTTAAGCTCTGGGGAACAAAGCACACACACAGATGAAAGGCAGTGCCGGTAAAAAAAGTACACCGCAAAGTACAGTGTCAGTTCTAAGATTTTACATAAACGGACATAATAAAAAACAATCTAGTCCTCACCAGCTGTTAAAATTAGGCAAATACAACCTCAGATAAACAAATACACATGACATATTACAACATGTAGTTATTTATTTGACAAAAATAAAAATCAAATGTAAAAGCAGTGTCTGAAAAACTGGGTAAACAGTGATATGGCCTGATATCTCCTCACTTTGAGGAATTCATGGTCGCCTCAGTGACTGCGAGATGCTCAGGACCTGTGGCTGCAAAACAAACCCAAATCATCACCATCAGCAACAATCGCTTCGCTAAAATCACTGACGTCTTTCATTCTTGGCATCGTGTGAATACACAATGGCTTCAGACCAGCAAGCTGCCAAAAGTTGTGCTTTTATAGAGGTGTTCGCACTCGCTGATGATCAGTTAATCAAGTGCATTTGATTATCAGCACCCAGCGGCTACTTAGCCTCATATTTCCTGCAGAAGCAGTGAGGGTTTTTCACACACTGCTTTTTAATTTTTGATGACTTTTTTTTTGTTAAATTAATAATTATTGGGTGTAAGATGTCATGTGTTGTTGTTCATCAGAGGATGTATTTACCTGATTTTAAGAGAAGCTAAGAGACGGATTATTTTTATTATATCCTGACACGGAAAACATTCCATCTAAAGAGGGTGTGCTTTCTTTTAACCGTGATTGTAACGGTGCACACTGCACACCACTGCAAATTGATTATCTGTGTATTACAGTGGATCCTTTTTAGTTAGATGGTGCCATGCCAGGAAGTGCTGAGCATTTTCATTGCCGCAGTCTGCCACACGATAGTGATCAAAGTTTTTTGTATCAATAAAACACTAAAAGAGGAAATACCTTGAATTTCTCCAGAAAAGCCACGCTCTGAAGCGCTTTTACAAGCATCCTACATTGACTTTCTTTTCTATTATTCTCATTATTATCAATTCTTATTTATTTTATTCTTATTTTGTATAACATGAGCTTCCACCCCCCTTCCTTTCTTCTCTCCCTCAAGCTGAGATTGGGGACTTTGAGGAGAGCCAGTGCCGGTCACACCTCCTCAACAACAACTACATCCCAGATCAAATGCCCCTCATTGACAAAATCATGGAGTTTCACTCAAAGAATATGTGAGTAGAGATCTTGATTCAAGGCTGCGTGGTGTGCGCGGTTTTAAAATAAGGCAGTTCTTCGGTTCCAGTCGTAGTTTCTGTTTAACTCTGTTCATAAGGTCACTGAAGGCATGGCTGAGCTCAAATTACTCTCTCAACCCGTCAACAGGAAATGTTGTTTCAGACCGCGTGCGTGTCCCACTGGGAACTTTTATTATAGAGGTGGCACATTCAGGAAAACAGCCATTGAATGAAAGGCTGCTTTCTCAGAGAGCTGTGTATTTTTATTATACACGGGCTTAGAAAAGGCGGTCTTTGTAAGTTATTTTACAGCTTCTGGCCAGAAGTGGATATGAGTTCATCTTCTGCTCTGTCTATAAACGCTACTTTCCTCCAAACAGAGATCTGAAATCCTCCTTCAATCTGCTGCATGACTCACACGGCTGCTGGCGGCTGGTTCAGTAGGTTAAAAACGCACTTTGTCAGAGAGCGCTCTGAGGTGTCTCATGCAGGAGGTCGCGAGAAGTGAAGCTGGTGATTGAACTCGGCGCTTCTTGTTTTCGGCTTTTCTTTTATAACTGCCACTCGTTAAGGGAGTGGTATGTGTTGGGAATATGTTACTGGAAACTTTCCAAATGTCCTTACAGCATATTTCGCAAAATTCCCCCATCCGTGTATGGGTTTGAATATGTGCCAAGGCTTTGCTAACACTTGTCTCACCTCCGCATTACAGGGTGTCATGCCAGAGATGGGCACGCAGTGGGTGGCTGCGGCAACATGAAAGGAGCCCCGTTAGAGCTGACTGCTCCCTTTAACTTGCCCTTTTTTCCCCCACCACGAGTCCTTCTTAGTTGATGACTGCAGTACTTCTGGCTATGTGCCATGTAGAATTAAATCTCTTATTAATTACCGCACACAGGAAACAGGAAGGCTTATCCACTGATAAGAAATAGGAAGGTTAGTTGGCATTTGCAGCCCCTCCCACCACTTCTCCAGAAACTCAGATAAACTTGAGAAACCTGGATTGAACTCTGTCTTTGTCTTTCACTTTAATTAGCCAGATATCCAGCTGGGGAATACGATTCATTTTTGTCTTAATTTAGCCTCCCTGCGCTAATAATTATTTCCAAAACCATCTAGAAAATGCTTTCTAAAGTGAACGATGAATAGGTTCTCTTCACTAGTTAGGTAGATGTGTAAACCACTACAGTACGTGCCCACTCTTTGTGCTTCCAGTTTTCAAAAGTATAGACAACCCAACACTAAGAAGATGTCTTTGTTTGTTTCTTGACGGTGGAGGTTTGTGACAATGCTCATTAGTATGATCGGTTTATTGATGGTTATGTCTTTCCCTGAGATTTGTTTCTATTAAACACAACATGAAATATAGTTTAATTTGTTTTGTTTTATACCACAGCGGTCAGACACCAGCAGAATCAGACTACCATTTGTTAGAGGTTGCGCGCAGGCTGGAGATGTACGGGATTCGGCTCCATCCTGCCAAGGATCGCGAGGGAACAAAGTTGAGCCTCACTGTGGCCCACACGGGTGTCCTGGTCTTCCAGGTTAGTCCAAAATCAGTGAAGGTCAGCCCGGCCGGTATCAAACGCTTTTTATGTGTTTAATGGTGCCAAATGGTGAATTGTTTTTCATCACTTCAGGGACACACAAAGATTAACGCCTTCAACTGGTCTAAAGTTCGAAAACTGAGCTTCAAGAGAAAACGCTTCCTCATTAAGCTGAGACCGGATCTAAATGTAAGTGACATCACAATATAGCGAAACACTTCAGCTCACTTGCTGATGTTGTGTTTTAATGTCTTAATGTGTCCCCCAGAGTTCATATCAGGACACTCTGGAGTTTTTAATGCCAAGCAGGGACTGCTGTAAAGTCTTCTGGAAGATCTGTGTTGAATATCACGCCTTCTTCCGCCTGTTTGAGGAACCTAAGCCCAAGCCCAAGCCGGTACTCTTCTCACGAGGCTCCTCCTTCAGATTCAGGTAGCATTTGCATCACAAAGCTAAATTCTGTCTATCATGGCTGCAAGAACACAGCAGTCTACTAAGGCTCTTCCGGAATAGCTCATCATTAACTGTCTTGTATTTATCTCTGCAGTGGTCGCACGCAGAAGCAGGTGATTGAATATGTGAGAGAGTCTGAATTTAAAAAGATCCCGTTTGAAAGGTAAAGGCTTTGACATATTTGGTATAGGCGAGGGTGCTCAGAGTTTATAACGCTGACCTTTAATATCCTGTCTGCCAGGAAACACAGTCGTGTTCAGTACAGCAGTCGGGTCCAACACAACAGTCGCCTGTCACCATTGCCTTCTCCAAGCCACCGTGAAGTGCCAACAGACGTGAGTCTCTTTTAAGTGGACAGCATACAGCATGTTTGTTGTTGTCTTCTTCTGAGCATATACAGTACTTAGTGTAGTTTTTCACACTGTTTTCTCTTTTAAAATTGCACATGATGTCAAAATACAGCAAAATAGCACAATGAGTCATGCTGTGGTAATATACATAGAATGAATTAAATCACTACACATGTGATAAGACCCGAAACTTTGACCTACTCATCTGGAGCCATGGATCTTAAGACTTTGTTGTGCTCTAAGATGAATTTTTATACAGCACTTTCCTAACACTGTCATCATAGCACCAAATTAGAGAACATCTTTTTGGAAGAATAGTGTTTGATCCCTCCACCACAGTTCAAGAGACTTTGTGGAGTGGGAGTCATTAATAAGGAGCACTGGACCTCTTCCTGTGACACACGGTAGCCCAATGCTGTACTGTTGTATCCCTGCACATGTGTGTGTGTGCATAGAAGATGCCAGCCTGCTCAACAAAACAGAGCCACAGGGATACTCCAGTCAGTCAAGAAATCTGCAGGGTATTTTTAAGTCAGGCAGAATTTATTTAAAAAGTTTAAAATCCTGCCCTTCAGTTAGCAGTAATGAATAAAATGAATAAATTGTGGTCTTTAAATTCTTTAACCCTGTGTTTCTGTCTCGTACTGACAGAGTGGTGCTCCTGGGGACAGAATTGATTCTCCTCGGCGTCACTGGAAGGAGTCGGTCCTGGTGAGTGCAGAAGACCCGTCAGCTTCGCGGGCGAGGATGAGCCCCTCGCATCAGAGAAATGGCCACGAAGAGAGAACGGGGTCTGTATCCAGGACAGAGGAGACAAGGAGCCCAACACGACAGACCCACCCAGAACATCTGAATACAGGTCCAGCATCTAGGGCTGCTAAAGGTTGCAGCTTCTCCATTCCCTACATTGACTGCGGTGATGTAGATGCTCAGTATTACTTGGGCAGGGACCAGGCTAGCAGGTCAGACCACAGCTATAGGGAACATGGTATGCTCCGCCGGGGATCTGGCTCTGGAGGGACAAATGGGGCTCTGCAGGCTCAACAGGAGCACTTTCTAGGTAGGATGTATAGGGAGTCTCTTTCTTCTTCTTCTAGAGCATCGCTCATCATGAGTCATGAGCTAGAACATTCTCCCAAGCAGTCATGCCAAACGGTTGACCGAAGTCCTGTTCGTAGCATTGTAGGGGAAATAGGTGTCCGAGAGAGGCAGAGCAACAGCCCTATAACAGTTTCCACTGTGACGGGTTCGAGGAGTGTCACTGGCAGTCCTGTGATTGACATTCTCCATCACGGACCTTCCCTCAGTCGCATAGACCAGAACGGCTACAGTCCCACTCCACTTAACTTTAATGACGGCAGATGCTCTCCCATCATGGGCCGATCTCCTCGCTCAAAGAAACTCCACAAAGCCCATTTTGATGCAGACGCAATCCAAGGAGCGTCCTCGGCAAAGCAAGAATCGCGTACTGTCCTCTCTCGGGCCGAACGCATGGCTGCTCTTGAGCGCCGCATGGTGGCCAATGGGCTAACAGCGCCAGGCAGGTCGCGGACCAGTCTGGGGCAGAAACGATTAAGATCAACCGGCGTCACGCAGTATGGAGCAGTTCAAATGAACGATGGCCCGAACACAAGCGGCTCAGAATCCAGTGAGTCTGAGTTAGAAAATAACAGAGGCAACTGCAGCAGCCCCGTGATGTTTGGTAGCCCAGCAGAGCCTAATTCTAGTTCCCCTATACCCAGAAACACGTTTTCCTTTGGCAGCCTCCAACTGGATGAGGAGGCAGATGAGGATGCTTCCCATGCCTTCAGCGATGAGGATATCGGACGCATTTTCAGCTGTTAAGTGCGCTAAAAGTTTTAAACCATGTGCGAATGAGAGTTAGAGAGGTCTGGGTCAGAATGTAAGCAGGAAGCTTTTTCACATCCACACACTCCCGAGTCCATGGTGGTCACAGCACAGCACTGCTGAGTAGAAGCACTTTTTAAACATAGCCGAATGTATCCGTTCAGGCTTTTCTTGCTCATTTCACGGAGCGGCTTTAATGTTCAGCCTCACCGTTCTTTAATTATATTAACATGTCCGTTTGGACATAGACATGTGCCTTTTTAAGGATTTTACACTCAATGGCTACTAATTAAAAACTACAGAGAGCACTGGGACTTTCAGACAGTTTGAAACGTGAGGCTGATTAAAAATGTTGTAGATTTTAGTCTTAAGTCAGACGATGCCTTATAACTCCCTGTGGGAAAATCCACATTTGGTTCCATAACTGTCCATAGACACATCTAACTAGTTCTGGTCTGAAGTGATGCTGGTCTATATACAGTAGCCTCAACTCCTTATTAACTTGAAGCAAACTTTATGATATAGCTATCGTATTTTAATATGTCACCAAAGGGAGGGAGTGTGTAATCGGCTCTGTTTGTTTGCTTGTCTGTGTGTCTGTTTGCAATCAGTCTAGCGTCCACAGCTATCAAGATGTCATTTTCAAAATTTTGTGTGATGGTAGATACCAGTAACAGCGCAAGTTGATTTAATATCGGTGAAAATCAGGTCAACAAAGTCAAGGTCACGTCCAATGTGAAAATTAGTAAAAAGTTTATATTACCCACAATTTTGTATGGATCGTCTTCAAACTTCACAACAATATACTTGGCCGTTGGGGACATGAGTACCTAGGTTGGCTAAGCTTTTGACCTTGACCTTCAGTTTTAAAGTTGACCTTGAAAATAAAAAATCTGACATCAGAACGTTGTCAACAAAACATCATAAAAAAATCAAAGTTTTAGTATAGGCCTTGCCCCGTGGGGGGAGTTGCGCTCTCTTGTTCACAGATGTTTTGGGAATAGAGAGTTACGAGATCACAAGATTTGCGTGAGTAGTAGCTTCGAGGGACCGGCAGTGACTTTATCCGATAGAGTTAAAAGCACATGTGTGTTGCAGTGTTACAGCTTTGTCACTCCACAACAGTTTGTGGCTTTTTATGCCCAGTGTTGACATTCCCAGGCTGCTCTCGACTTGCGTTGGCAGTAATTTGGTATCACCGAGCTGCAGTCTTCCTAACTTTTATTTCCAGTCTCCTTTTTGAGCTTTCTTTTGCACCCCTGTCTTCATGCTTATCTCTGTGTATTCTGTTTAACAAGCCGTTGAGCTTTATTTTACATTTTTGTCATTTCTTCATTTTTCTCTGTCCCTGTCTGTCAGCATGAAACTGTTATATCTTGTAAGTTTTTTTTTCTTCTAACTTTGAATGCATGTCTATCTTTTCTGTAACTCTAAATGTGTGGTTGAGGGAAAAAAAACCAAAAAACAACATTATCAGCCTCTGGGTTCCCTTTTCTGCAATGATCCAGATAACGAGGTTGTAGATGACAGGAGCCTGGGAATGTGCGGGGAACGAGCAAGTTTTAGTATCGGTGAATGCGTGTGTTACTGTATGTGTGAATGGCAGTTTAAGGGCAGCACCTCAAAGCACAGAGTCTCTTTGCTCATCCATCATGTCAGCTGCTTCAGCGGTTGCCCCCAGAAATTCTTTAGCGCTGACATTAAGAGGCATATCAAAAGTGAGATATGATGGTTTTACACTTCTATCAATACCTACTGAAGTCTATCCATCCGTAATAAATCGAAATTAGCACTGGAACTTAAGAGATGGTGTTAAGATAATGTCGATTTGGGAGTTACTGGATCACTGCAGTGTGGGCCGGGCTTGTGTGTGTGTTCTCACCCACTGGTGTCCTTGATGGTTTGTTTGCAATGCATGCTGTGATAAACCAGGTCTGTGGTATGGCTCAGGTCCTGCTGCTCTGCTCTGGCTGCTCTCTGCATGCACTCTACTGTATGTACTGTAATATACTGTGCTATTACTGTCATTTCAATACTTTATATATAGTAAAATATTGGAGAATGTGACGTTAAATTAGACTGTAAGACTCGGAAATCACAGCCAGCTCATTTACAAAGAGCAGAAATGTACAGTATTTTTTACTTATTGTGTTATTTATTAAATTAAACCTAATGTGAAATTGATTTGTGTTTATGTAATAAATTATATAATTTATGAATTTCCTAATTAACCCATTTGTCATTAACATGTTTTCCGACTCAGCAGTAACAGAATGAAAACAAAAAGCCATTTATTAAAATATTCATAAAGCCATTTATTATTACAGGCCTAGAAGCATGAATGCATTTTTCCACACTTTTTCCACGTCTGTCTTCTGTCTGTCGTCCGTTCATTCACTCACGGCGTTCTTGTTTTTCTATGCTGCTTTTCACACAATTTTGAATTATATGTGTTCAGCAGAGTCAATAAAGACGTTAAAATGATATTTTTTCCAAATTCTTCTTTTTAAACCGTTGCAGTTGGTGTATTTCCCGGAGTCTGGTCCCCGCTGTAGATGTTAGGACCTTTCCGTCTCTGTGTCTCCTTTGTAGCATTCCTCTAGATGTGTGTATTTGCCTGAGTCACTCCTTCCCTCAGGTGTACTTGTGCATTGAGCTAACTGCAGCCGCCAGCTGCACTGCTCTGCGTTCTTGTTATAGCTGTTGTGTTCGTGCCAACACACCAGAAGTCGCCAGTGAGAGGTGAGCAAGTTGCTGCTGAAACATAGTAAGTAAGCTGAGTGAACGCTGTGAGAATAGATGACACTAAGTAAGCCGTTCTTCTCGATCACCCTGCAGTATTTGTCTCAGCTTGCATATTGATTGACGTGGTATGAAAACTGCCAGAGTTGTCTGGACTGTTGAGTCTCTATATTTTCTGTGGGCAGACCTCTGATAGAATGATGGAAACGGTTTGGTTTAGCTTGCAAAGGTGTCTATTAGGTAAAGTGTGCAGTGTAGGATAATGAATCGAATGCTGGAGAGTTTAATTATTAGCCAAATGCCACCACGGCATCTGACGAAGCTGACATTTCTGTAGAGCAGAAACTACCGATTATTTTCACTATCAAATAATCTGTTGATTACATTCTCGATTTATCAGTTGTGTATTCAACAAATGTCAGAACATGGCGAAAAATGTCATCACACACTTCAGCTTGTTCCTAATGTGCCATTTCATCAGACACGCAGTCTGGAAAAAAAGCCCAAATCCTTTATAACAGTGTAATACAGAGAAAAGCAAAGAAAACTCGTGTTTGCTCCAGAAATTATAACAATTTGATCATTAAAATTATTATTGCTATTTAATTTCTGCAAAACTCTACCCGTCTGCGGCTTAAAGTAGGCGAATGCAAACGCTCTCAGAGCTGCTTAACTTTGTCATTGTCTCATCTCATTCTGGTCACCTATGGCTCCATGCAGGTGTGGTTTCCAACAGTCCTCACCTGTCCGCGTCCTCTGGACACTCCCACGGGATGGTCAACGGTCAGAAGTCGCTGGAGCTGTGCAGTCACAGTCCCGACGGCCGACTGCCCTCCCCACTCACCAGCCCGTTGCTCAACGACGCCTGCAGTGTTCGCACTGATGATGAAGACGAGGTTCGAAGGAAGGTTTGTAACCAAGATCCACTTTAATATATTGCCTTGTTGTATCAAATAAAGATTTTTTTTTTAATAAAGTTGCTACTCTAAATAGAAGTGGACCCAGATTATCTGTCCTGATTAAAAACCCCTTGTAAAGTTACCATTAGACATTTGTGCAGCTGATGAGGGACCAAACACTGTTTGAGTTGTTCACGCACCCCCTGTCTGTGATGCCCTTGCAGAGGTTCCCAACAGATCGAGCCTACTTCATCGCCAAGGAGCTGCTGACAACAGAACGGACGTATGTGAAGGACCTCGAGGTTGTGACCGTGGTAAGATCGGCCAAGTCGCTCGCCAAGCCGATGCTCTCCTGTTTGTTTTCTCCTGCGCCTGTCCTCTGGGGGGAAAACATTGATTATTCCGGTTAGCTGCTCCATCGCAGAGCACCCGCCAAAACATAGTCGGGCAGTGGCACAGGAATATTTTGGCAGATGCGATTTCATTTTTTATTCATTCCCCACGCTCGTTCTCCGAAATGCATTTATCTCCCTCGTTCAAGGCTGTGAATACTAAACTGTGTTTGTGTTTAAAGAGATGGATGGATTTAGCCGCATGCTCTCTCTGCCTGTGACTCACTGCTTCAGCCTGCTCCTGTAGATTTCATTGCTGGGTACAAGCAGGATATTAAATGTGCAGTACCGCTCCTTCACTTGCAATCAAGGAGGATGTTCTTATGAGGCTGGACTGAAGCGTTGCCGTTGTTTGATTCGGCTCTCCTTTTACACTGGGTGCTTTAAAAGCTGCAGCTTTTCTCGTCTTGTAGTTTTCAGAGGAGTCTTTCACACATCTCATAAATATTTTGGGTGGGCTTGTGCCCTCGTTCTTTTTTTCTGCTGTATGTGTATGTGTGCTCCCTCGCTCTAGTTGGTGCTGCTGCTGTTAAGGGTGAAGTCATCTGAACAACAGCTGAGGCCTCGTTTCCAGGGCTCACTTTTCCTAAAACCCACTTCCTTTTCCCATCACGTCGGCTAAATAAAGCTGTTTTCTGTTCACTGTCCGCAAACACAAAACATGGAACATTTGGCTTCACTCTGAGTTAATGAAACAACAGCGTTAAGAATAGCCGGCTATTGATTCTTCTATTCATCCTCAGCTAATTAAGGGATTTGAAAGGAGGCAAAAGGCTATTCATTACCTGGTCACTTTATCTTTTCTTCTCAGAAGAAAATCGCTGTGGAGATCTCTTGGTAACCCTTGGTATCATACAGAACTGTGCAAAAGTCTTGAGTTACCCCTCGTTTCTTCATATTTTTCTAGAAAAATGTGAAGGAGTTGCTGTGATATATATATATATATATATATATATATATATATATAAACATATATGGAAATACAGTATTAAGGGCAAAAGCAGAGATTGTTTAATTCTAACAAGCTTAAAGGTTAGTATTTGGTATTTTATTCTTCAACGCAGCCTGAATTCTCATAGGCAAGCGTTCTTTTAATTTCTTTAAGTAGTCTTCAGGAATAGTTCTCCAAGTTTCTTCAAGGACATGCAAAGCCCTTCTTTGGATGTTGGCTGCCTTTTGTTCTGTTCTCTGTCAAGATGATCCCACACTGCTTCAGTAATGTTGAAGTCCAGGCCCTGAGGAGGACAATCCATGAGTGATAATATTCCACTGTGTGTTATTCTGTCCAGGTATGATTTTACTGTATTGGCAGTATGTTTGGGATCATCGTCATGCTGAAAAATGAAGATGTTGCCAATCAGATGCTTTCCAGATGGTACTACATGGTGGATCTGATGGCGTTTTTGCATTCAAAATTGCCTCAGTTTGGACAAAATTCCCAACACCCATCCATCCTTCCATTTTCTCCTGCTTATCCAATCTAAAGACCCTCTCCCAGCTGTCATATGGCAAAAGGCAGGGTGCACCCTGGACAGGTCGCCAGCCTGTCATAGAGACACGCAACCATTCACACTCTCATTTACACCTATGACCAATTTAGAATCACCAGTTAACCTAATCCATGCATGTCTTTGGACTGTGGGAGAGCCAAAGAAACCTGGAGTGGCCATTTACCCTAGATCACTTGCTGAAATGCATCCCCATTTTTGTACTGATGTCTGTAGACAGTCACTGTTGTATGTCTCTCCTGACCTCCTCTTTACATTCTAACATGAGTGGTACAATGACTGGACTTTTGAATGACAAATGAGTGAAAAACCAGCCAATGTCCAATGAAAAACTATTGCTGAAGACCACTTTTTAAAAACACAAGAAAATCTGGCCTCTTGGAAGCAAAATATAATAAAATGATGGATGACTCAAGACTTTTGCACAGCACTGTAGTTGATATAAATCAAGTGTTTTGTTTCTTATATAGGCCAAAATTAAATATTCACCCACAATCAGCCTTGTATCCAGATAAGAGGAAGTTCTAATAGAGTTTAAACACCATCTGTATACATCCTGTCATGATGTCACAAGCATGACCTGCTTGTCACAAGTAGACAAGCGCTGCCACCTGCACAGTGATACGTTTGCATTATATTTTAAACCAGGAAGCCCACAAAAAACCACTCAAAAACCTATTTTTGTTAGTGAACTGAGACTTTTATGGTTGAACTGTATTTCCCTCGTTAAATGGCTTGAAAGATCACTGTATGCATATATCTGTGATGCCAGTCTTTCCAGAGTGCCGTGGGACAAGATGAGGCAACTCCGGACTCCCTGAAGGACGCCATCTTCTCCACCTTTGAGCCTCTACACAAGTTCCACACAGGATTTCTCAGGGAGGTGGAGCAGAGGCTGGCACTGTGGTGAGGCTCGTTTCACTTCCAGATATTTCCCGCAGGGTCAGGAACAAGCCCGGCGATGTGTCGGGGGTTATGGTTCAATTTAAAACAACTTCCTCCCCCATTTTTAATGAGTTTTGCTGGCATTTAGCCCAAGAGGGCGGTCCGGTCCCTTTAGATGACCCAAGGAGCTACAATCTCCATAGCAACAGTCATGCTGCACCACAGCCTGCCTTTATTCTGGCTTGTGGGTGTGTGCCCTCTGATCTCCTTAATGATTGTGCTTTATCTAGTAAACACTGACTTTTTCACAGACACGGAGAAAGTGACGCATAAAGCTGTTAAAATTTATGGCCATTAACTACAATCCGCTATTTTTATTTCAAAGTCTCCTGTATCTAGTCACACTCGTTAGAGCTCCAAATTAAAGCAGAAAGTGATATTGTGCTTTACTCGGCTGATAAGAACCACATTCAAATGCATATGCAAATTATCCAGCCCTACATTTGTCTTTCTTTTTTTTTTTTTGCAGCTTTGCATATTCAAATACTGTAGGAGATATGGACCTTGGTTGTTAAGAACATGATGAGAAAGTCGTCTGTCTTAAGAGCAGTAGGATGTATTTTACAGACTGAGATATTCTCCCTAAATTCCCTGCTAAAACGTTAATATTAAATTAATAACTAGTCTGACCAAGTCCAGTAATGGCAGCCCCATTCCTCATGAATCCAGCATGGGGAATCTGATGCTCAAGGGAGACACCTGCTGGTGTGTCTTAAAGTTTAACGTGTCCGCTCCAACTTCATTGGAATTTTTCTTGCACGCAGTGTGACTGAATAATCAGTGAGATTAAAGTGCTTTCATGTAGCTTACTCGGCTCATCCGCTGTCCACGACGATAATAATAATATTTATTCATGTAGCTCAAAGCGAGGCAGATATTACAAAATGCTTTACACAGGAAAATAAATCAGTGAATAAAAAAAGAAAAGAAAAGCTGGCAACAAGTACAGCAAATGAAAATTTGCACATGAGCAGAGCAGCAAACACACATGAATATGTGAGAACTTTTAGCAAATTATACAAAAAGGTTATAGAAATAGTTTTTTAAGAAAGCTACACAATTCGTCATATATTTTAAAGAAGATTTTGCAAGCTAATTGGGAAATAAGCTCCAACAGTAACCACTGATTAGGATTCATTGCTTAAAAGTGGCTGCTGTCTTTCTCTTTTAAGGGAAGGACGCTCTAATGCACACATTAAGGGAGACTACCAACGCATTGGAGATGTCCTGTTGAAGAACCTTCAGGGTTTGAAGGTGAGCTGTGACTTTTTGTTAAACTTCTATACGTGTTTAATTAGAGAAAACCACAACTGTTCATGGATAACAAGTCTTACCTGCAGCCCCTGACAGCAAACCTGAGCAAGCAGTCTGAAATCCTGCTGGAGCTTGAGAAGGCGTGCAAGGCGTCCCGAAGGTTGGAGGGTCTCTGCAGAGACTTCGAGCTGCAAAAGGTCTGCTACATCCCCCTCAACGTCTTTATTCTGCGGCCTTTGCACCGCCTCATTCACTACAAGCAGATCCTGGAGCGCCTGTGCAAACATTACCAGGCTACTCATGTGGACTTCAGGGACTGCAGAGGTGCTATACTCAGTTCACAGAAGCATATTTCAGTGTTTTGGTGAAACGGAGCATCTGTAACGATCTCTTACATCTGGTTGTTGTCCAGCTGCTCTAGCTGATGTGTCTGAGGTGGTGGACCAGCTTCAGGGAAGCCTAATCAAGATGGAGAACTTGCAGAAACTTCTGGAGCTGAAGAAGGATTTGATTGGCGTTGACAATCTCGTTGTTCCTGGTCGGGTGCGTTTGAAATCTACAGGAGAGAGATTTGTTTAACTTTTTGTTTCCGTTTAGATTTTGTGACAAATGATGTCTTTCCTCAGGAGTTCATCAGGTTGGGCTGCCTCAGTAAACTGTCTGGGAAAGGCCTGCAGCAGCGAATGTTTTTCCTGGTAACGTCCCACTTTCTTCAGCTCATATCACTAATCTAATTATTTAGCTGACTGATCTCAGCAGAAATGATAATCATGCTTTTATCCTGCCCGGCTGTGCATTACTGAGATGGTGTTGGCAGATTTAGTGCAACCGCAAAGGTTCACGCAGGGGAACGTAACACATGTTGCTTTGAACTTTGACGGCCTTAGTGTGTTACACGAGTATTTGATTTGGTTGCATAAGCATGAAAAGAAGCATGTGTGTGTGCAGGATATCAGTGTGAATTTTTGGTTTTGGTTTTAAATGCCACTGAGTTGTTAATGTGTTCTTAGGATTTTTAACTAACGCGCCCTCCTCTGCCTCTTTTGCAATAGTTTAATGACGTCATTTTATACACAAGTCGAGGGATGACTGCGACGAATCAGTTCAAAGTGCACGGGCAGCTGGCGCTCCATGGCATGACAGTAAGTGCTGTTGTCTCTCAGATAAACACCGAGCGTTGGAGCGGCTGTCACCAGTTTGTCATTACTAGACAACATCTGCCCCCACTCTAACACACACACACACACACACATATTTTCAGGACAGCTACACGTTTGGTTCTCTCTCGCTTCCTTTTCAACCGCCCTCCCGCCTTCCCTCCTTTTCTGCCTATTTTGGTCTTTGCTGTCCTAGATACTGCAGCTCTCTAATGTCTTTTCTGTGTGTCTGTGTTCTTCTTCCAGATCAGAGAGAGTGAGGATGAGTGGGGTGTACCTCATGCATTCACATTGGTTGGGCAACGACAGTCCGTAGTAGTAGCAGCTAGGTACGATTGCCAGCAAACACATTGCACCATGAACCTAAAGTTTTTTCTTAAATTTTAGATGCTGTTGAGTTATATTTTTAAAAGCATCTACTTTTAGTTACAGTGAACTCATAAAATTGTGATTTGCAGTCTTTTCCCTGTTACCCTCTTTGGCTAAACAGAGTCTGTTGCTTTACCCTCTAATGGGTGGAGGTTGCCCCCTGAGAGAAGGATGGCAGGTTACTCAGAAAAGCTACTACAAACTCATCTCATTTGTTAAATCAAATAAAAATAAGCTAAGAGTATAAGAAAGTATACTGGAAGATAAAAATACAATCACTTCATAAAGCGTGCAGTCAACAACAACGTGAGCTCAGTTGGGGTGTAGTACGCTGTCATGCTTTTCCCGCCCTCAGGTGTTGCTGATTCGCTTTGCCTCAATAAACAGATGGTTCATGTCTTACTGTTGTTTAAGGGAATATTTGGCTGGACTAACCAGACTATTTCTGACCACCGGGCCCACCCCGCTGTGACTCTTTGTGCTTGTTTTGTTCAGCATTCTGTCCATTTGTGTGTTGTTTTTTTTCTCCAGTTCTTTGATGGAGATGGAGAAGTGGATGGAGGACGTAAAGATGGCGATAGAAATGGCAAAAACCAGCAACGGGCCTTCATCTGAGCTGCTGACCAGCAGCCTGACAGACAACAGTAAGTTAGTACGAAACCATACGGCTGAATGTGAGAAGCTTGACTTTGTGATAAAGAAGCAGTGTTAACTGTTAAGAGACACACCAAGTGAAATCCCAGATACATGCTGATTTTTGATTGGTCTGACGCTGTCTGTGTTTTAGCGCCTCTCCCTCCCCCTCTTTCATCATCCTGCTCATTGTCTAGCAGTAACAACCTCCTGACTTTCCCAGAATGCCCAGAGGACTCCTCGGTGGAGGCAGAGTCCGAGGACGACATGACAGCTCCCCACGCGTCCCTGGAGAAGCCCACGCCTCACCGTGGTAACACCATGGTGCACGTGTGCTGGCACAGGAACACCAGCGTGTCCATGGTGGACTTTAGCATAGCCGTGGAGGTATCAGCCAAACCTCAGACCTGCCCCCCTCCGCCCGCCCCGCTGTTTTCTTTCTCTGTTTCTGAGTGTGTGCTGAATTCACTTTGATGATCTCTCAGTGGGAACAGTATCCCCCTTAAGCTGCTCAACAGGTTACTATATCCCATTAACTACTAATTCACCTGGAGCATTAATGCAGAATGTCGCTTTTTTTTCTTTTTAAACCAGATTAGTAAGGGTCACTCTTTTTTTAAATGTCACAACACTTATTATTAAATCAGACACAAGTTTGATTCCTTTGGCATTCCCCATGATATAAATATCTAATCAGCCATTCACTCGACAGAAACGTAGTGCATTTGGGTACGTAGACGTGGTCGAGATGACCTGCTGAAGTTCAAACTGAGCATCAGAGTGGAGAAGAAAAGCGATTTAGGTGACTTTGAATGTGGCATGGTTATTGGTGCTGGTCTGAGTATTTCAGAGTATTTCAGATTTGCTGCAATTTTCCAACACAGGCAGCTCTAGTGTTTACAGAGAATGGTCTGAGAGAGAGAAAATATCCTGTGAGCTGCACTTCTCTGGGTGAAAATGCTTCCCATCAGCTTCGAGCTATTACTCAAATGCCCTTGACAGGCACCACGTGTCAGTCTAATAGAGAATCTTAGAGAGCGACTGTGTGATCTTATCATATTAACATGGAAAAAATCACTGAGGAATGTTTCAGGACCTTGTTGAATCCATGCCATGAAAAAATGAAGGCAGTTCTGAAGGCAAAAAACGTGTCAAACTCATTACTCGTAATAAAGTGGTTTGTGAAAGTATAACTGACCACTTTAGAGCAGCACTTTGAAAATTATAATGAATTTTTTTTCTTTTTCTTTTTGTTTTGATGAAGGCAAAATAGTCAGCGACAGTTTCTTATTTACACAATAAGCAGATACAAAGCGACGTTATCCCTCGTTTGGATTCATCTTTGTAGCCATCCACACTGTCAGATCTAAAAATTCAGTCTTCCAGCAGGTATCTGTGTCCATAAATGCCACATGCCACATAACGACTTGCTAGCCGCAAACTGCCGCAATTAGCTCAAATTCACCATAAGTCACCATCAAGTCAAGGGAAGGTGCAGATTAAGATACTTTTCTGTAGGGTCGGCACTATAAAGTTTAACTATAAACTTGTGGACTAGGATTGCATTTAATTTTTTTAAATTGTGCATTCTTTTTGCTAAATTCCCGCAAACAGCTGTCTGTCGGTGTGAAACCAGTGACAGGATGTGATGTATGCATAAGGTTCCTCACGCATTTGCATCAAAGCAAACACCATGGACCAGTGTTTGTGAAAACATGGCTCAGCTGTGCCGCTGCTAGTCAACAAATCCTCCACACAGTGCTTTTAAACTGATCTGCTTCTGATCTTTTGTGTATGGGGAGTTTTTATTCACTGAATTATTTTTACTAGTTACTGTTTGATTACTTCATTTACAGCCTCGAGGAGGTTACTGTTCTCACGTTTCCTTCTTTTGGCAGTAGCCAATGTGACGTCCTGATGTAAACTCCAAACTGTGGCTTTCCTGAGTTGTTTTGTCCTTTTTCTTCTCTTCCCGGCAACTCTCTGACCGTCTATAAATAGAGAGAGAGAGCAGTACCTAGATGTGCTAAACGTTCGCATTAACAGAAGGGATCCTGTTTTGGGATGTAGCCTTCCTACAACCCAGCTGTGTCCTGATCTAGTTCTGCTCTTCCTCTGTAGTTGTAACAATGTCCTCTTCACAGCCTTGCCTGGACACACCGTCGGCCTGAGTGTTAACCCCTGCCACTGCATGCCTGTGTTTCACCTACTCAGTCTCTGTGTTTCTGTCCCTCCTTCCCTCCCTGTCTGTTTTTTCTCCCTCTCTGTCTCTCTCTTTCTGTCTGTCTGTCTTTCTTTCCCTCATACGTCTGTGCATTCCTCCGTGGTAGAGGAGCCTAGTCCAGTCAGTGAGAATAAGACCCCCCTGGTGGGGCCCCCGAGTGGCCAGGGACCAGTGCCTCTGTCTGTTATCTGCTGGTACCGTGTTCAGAGCCTCTCCTTTAGTGAATCCTGCAGGAGTCTAGAGGTAAAGGAGCCAGGCAGACAGGAGAGGCCCTGTGTTTATGTTTTATCTGAACTGTATCGCAGGAAGCAAGATTTATAGAGAGGAAGTTGAAATTAAAGTTGTAGCAATACCTCATAGCGACATACTGAAATTTATGGTACGAACGCCACTATTAAAGACTTTAATTAAGCATAATGTATCGCAGAGGGGCCAAAACTGATTTTTCCTTCCTGCCTTAGAGTTATTCTTTTGAACCAGTGATTCCCAACTAGACATGCTGGGGTTAAATAGAAAGTTTATGTAGTAGCCCAGCCAAAAATCCCCTCGCCAGTGTGAGAGCTCGCCTACTCCCACAAGTCTTAGAAGTTTAGACACAAACTGGCTCTTAAATATCATTTTTTGTGGCTTTAGTGTTAAAATATCTACTTTTATATATGTTGGATGTGTTTTTTTTAAGGCTTGGTTCCCAAACTAAGTCTGTCACACCCCCGAAAAAACGGCAAAGGTTCAACAATTTTTCCTTTCTGAAAAAATTCCTCCTGTTCTGACTGCCTGTGACTTTTAATGGTAAATAATCCACAGTCATTACGAAGTTCAGTGCATGTTACGGCTGGATTTTAAGAAACTGCGTCTAAACAAACAAATATCGTCCAAGTTTAAAGACTTTTTGTAGTGTCTTTGTGTTACATTCACTCTAATACAACTTCACGGAGAAACACCGTCATACTGTGCGGGACTGTAGAGCAGGTGTGGACGACCGGAAGAAAATACGGAGTCAATCTTCTTTTTTTTTGTAGTTAATATTTAAGAAGAATTGCTGGCATTTTAAAAAAAAAAAAATCAACAATTTTCTTTTTCCTTGAAAAATGGGAAGTATCGATTTAATCTGAAGATTTCAGACTGTAAAAGATTCAAATTTGGGGTATAATTCTGCATCTAAAGTTTGTACCTTCGCTCTTATATACCACAGGCAAAATGGGAACAGACTGTCTGTTAATGGCCAGTGTGAACAGGAGGAATAATTATGCAGGCTTCAGTGTGTTGAATCATTATATGAGATTAGGATTAGGGCGGGAACCTGTAGTATATCTGATATCCTCGTGTTGGTGTTGTTCCTGGATCAACATTGCATCTGAACAATCGCATTTTTATGATGTCATAGCCCTGCGATTTGGAAAAGACTTTGTGGGTTAGGGTGTGTTGGTGGTTAGGGTTATGGGGTTAGCGTTACAATGCGGTGTGTGGTGTTTTCACATCGCAAAGCTATGACATCAGTACAATGCGCTTGGTCACTTGCAATGTTGAACCTGGGCCAACGTTGGTTTTGTTGATCTGAGGACAGCACCAACACAACGATATCAGATCACGCTGGAAGCTATACTTAATAAAACGAAGCCTCTTTAGAAAAGTAGACAAAGTCGCTTAATCGCATGTTCGAAAGTTCAAAGTGCAGATAGCTTAGAAGTTCAATTTCACGAGTGTTGCACAGTGTTTATAGCGTCAGAATCAGGCTTGTTTTTCTCTTTGTAGAATCAGCTATCGGGAAACTTACTGAGGAAGTTCAAGAACAGCAACGGCTGGCAGAAGCTCTGGGTTGTCTTCACCAACTTCAGCCTGTTTTTCTACAAGTCTCACCAGGTAATGAATACACGCTCTCAAAGTCCTGTTGTTTGAATGTGACTGTGAGGATGGTGGTGCGCTCCCTCGTCTGGTCTCAAGAGCATCACATCTCGGTGTGAAATGTCGAATCTGTGTGCCGTATTTGAGGTAAACGCATTTTCCCGTGCAGTATTTCATATGTGTACTACAGAATATTGGGAATTTAAAGAAAAATAATGCCACTCCTGAACTTCCCTCTCCCTCTGTGTATTAAAGTGAACTGAAGTTAGCACAAATTATGTGGGAGACCAAAATTTATGGAACAGTTGCAAGGAACTGAAATATGTTGCTTACGTTTGAGTTGAAAACACTGTTGTGAAATATGCTCTCAATGCTCTGCAATGCAGAGCTGCACACCTTCCAGTAAAGGTGAAAGACAGCAGTGGAGCTTTACCATTACTACCCCTCAGCCTTATGTCGTTGATGGGGTATTTCTCAAAATCTAAGCTTGTCCTTTGTGTATATGATTAATTACTCATTTGTTTTTCAGTATTTTCTCACAGCAAGCCTCATTGGATCCCTCTGGGAAACCACCAGAGGGATAACGCGATTGCATTAATATGGAAGGGATTGTGTCAGATTCTGCCCCATCTACATTTTTGATGTCTGTTAATTCATTTTGAAATTATTTACAGGATACAATCCAAATGACTTAAATCACTTTTGTTTTTTCCCCTCTCTAGGATGATTACCCATTGGCCAGCCTTCCACTGCTCGGTTACTCGGTCACCGTCCCCTCTGAGTCCGAAAATATCCACAAGGACTATGTCTTCAAACTGCATTTCAAGTCCCACGTCTACTACTTCCGATCAGAGAGTGAATACACATTCGAGAGGTACCAAATACGTCATCTTTTAAAAGTTTTCTTTCCTCCTCGATGTTTCAAGGACTTATTAAAAAGCCCTTTCTCTGCCCTTTAGGTGGATGGAGGTCATCCGCAGTGCTACTGTCCCCTCAAGTCGAGCTCGTGGTCTGAACGGCAAAGAGACCCATGCTTAACGAGTTGGCTCACCTAGTTTCCATACCCTTTCTCCTTTGGGTGGCATCCGCCCGTCCCGTCCCCCTCCGGACTCTTTGCTTTTCTTTTCTACGCATATCCGGGACATTTGTACATGTGTCCATGCACATTTGGTGCTTTTTAATGCTTTAAATGGTGACATGTCCGCTGGTTTAGACTGCATCAGAGACTGCATTTTTGGCATTTTTACTCTCAACTCTGAAACCTCTTTTTAAGGATGTCATTTTATACTGTTTTCTAATGGTCTGAACCACTTCCTCTATTTCTGGTTTTACATTTTTCTCATCGGTTGTTTTTAAATGCAGGAACACATTGATACTAGATATTCAGTATTCTTTCTTAGATGGTTAAACTCTCACTGCATTGTCATAAACATTTTGTCTACGTGTTCATTCTACGGAAAACGGTCACCCTTTAACAGCTGATGCTCTGATCACACTTGGCCCAGCACAAAAAGAAGGACATGGAATTATTTTGTCGTATTGTTGACGTAAACCTCGACATTGTGGCCGGGGGTGGCTGCCATCACCACTGATGCCGTTTTAAGTGAAGTAAATGTTCTATTTGCTGAAATTTGATGTATGATTCCAATCAGAGAGTTTTGCTTTTTTATATATATATATGCATATATATAAATTAACTCTGAAGTTCCCATTCAGTTGTGTGAGAAAATGTGAGATGTGCTCATGATCACTGCGTTATGATGGCAAGTGTAATTGAAAGCTTTAAGGATTATGTGCAAAAACAAACAGAAACTTTCAGTTCCAAGCGAGGCTGCCCTCACAAAACTAGGCTGCCTCCCCGTATAAACACAGATCTGTTTATGGATCTGAATGAATGGAAATATGCATTTGACAGGGTTTTGCAGTGAAGTATATGAGATGGAAAACCTCAGTTCTGCCTAGAACTGCAGCGTTTTTTCCAGACAGCAGAGAGCTCTTTGGAAATGAAAGCAATAAAAAAAAACAAAAAAAACGTACTCAAACTTGGATTGTTGCGAGTTCTGTGTATTTTTTTCTTGAAGTACAGAGGCAGGGGTGATTTTCAGTAGGTAAAAAGCAGATGTGCAGTGTGTTTATGGCTCTGTTGGCTGTGGCCTGCAGATGGCATCGCTGACCAAGAAAGTTTTCTCAGTCAAGCCATCACTGCACAGTGTCCCTTCTGTACTGTAGTCTTTGTGGGGAGGATACACTGCTATCAGCAGTGACTCCCATCCAGGGCTAACAAATAACTATCTGCACAGGGAGTTAGCCAAAGATTAGCTTAACTGTGACTGAGCGGACTTAAAGAGGTTTGAACAGAAAAGTTAACAATGAAGTTAAAATAATGTATAAGGAGCAGAAACTGGCAGCAAAAATGAATACTTTTTTTTTAATGGTAAAATGGCTAAAATAGCGTACAAAACGTATGGCTAACGGCGTTAGCTAAATGGCAACTGCTGGAAGGTTTTGCTGTAATATTAGCAAACAAATGTAACTGGAAACCTGAAAGGAAGTGAATAAACAATTGAAGGATGGGATGAAATTAAATGAATACAATTAGCTTTAGCAATTCATAAACTGATAGCAAAAAGGTGAAACTGTTAGTTAAAAGTAAGGCTTAACCGTTTAAATTGTTACATGGTAAATAAAGGTAGTGCACAAATAGTTTTAAAAGGCCAATGGAGGTAAAGTGAAAGTTCTCTATTATATTTTCATTTCATTTTGAGTTTCTGTTTTGTTTTCATTTGGTTTCCTGGGGAGATTTGGTCATTCAACAGGTTTAAGACGTTTAAAATAATGATTACTATACCAACAACACTTGGTGCAGGGAGTTAACTTACAAAAAAAAAGACATATGCACCAAAGTCCCTGATCCTACATGTGTTGACAAACTTGACCACAATGATATAAACTAAACCTAAACACAATTGAAGGATTTTCATTTTAGTTTTATAAGCATTCTTTTAAATGCTGGTCTTTTTTTCAGTTAACTAAAATATAATTTCCTGGTTTTAGTTATTACTTTACTTCTAGATAGTTATAATAATCTGGCTAAAAAATGAGAATAAAGATAATCAGATGAAAAGTGCAGCTAGAAGGCTTCTCTCTTATCCTTCTATACAAACACCTGGGAGTACTGTTTTTGTCTTTAACTCACAAGTAGTACATAAATTGAGTCTTTTATAGTGTGTCACTGAACCAGTTCGGTTATTTTCAGTATAATTTGCTTTTTGTAGTAGCTTTGGAAAACTGGCCTTTAAAACGGTATCAAACGATACTGTTTTAAAGGCCAGTTTCCGGTGTCACAAAAGAGGAATGTTGTGATACTCCAGAGGGCTTGTTCGCCACGGTTGTGATTTTTGTGGTAATGGGAACGCATTGATCCAGTCATTCATACTGTAACTGCACGCAGTCCAAAGTCCAGGCCCACCAACTTACACACACACAGCTAGCAAGTGGGCAGGACTTCGAGCCGGTAAGAGGCGGAGTGAGCAAGGGAGAAAACAGATTACACATCTCTCGCCTGGCGCTGGACGGCCAATGAAACGCTACTCAAGAGGACACTTTATTTTGTCAACAATATCCGATAGGAGAAGGCAGAGTTCCGGAGCGATGCTGCGTGTGTTGATTTTTAAGAGCGAAAACTGAATCGAGGAATGGGAGCGTCGTACCAGCGGCCACACCACAACATGACCCAACTTCAAACTCGTGGTGCGCACTAGCGGCGATCGAAGACGCGGATAAGCCGACGATGAGTTTCCTGTAAACTGTGTTGATAAAACGCGTGGATTGGACGGCAATTGATCCCAAGGGGCGCGTAGTGATGGCCACTCCGGTGCATCCGGAGACCAGGAAATTTACGCGGGGTCTGGGTAAACCTGGCACCGCGGCTGAACTCAGGCAAAGTGTGTCGGAGGTGGTGAGGACGTCGGTGCTGGTCGTAAGTACTCACCTTAACTCCCACTCCTCCTCTGCGCCACAGCGCTCATTGTCATCAGTGTCTGTGAAAACTTTATGGAGAGACCTGCTTTTTCTTACCCACAGTTTTAGGAGAAAATAACTGACTTCAGATCAGTTGTGTAGGACTAAGCGTGCCTTTTAGGGTGATATAATAAAGGTTTAAGTATACTCCAAACATACTTGGGGTGACAGGCTCCCACACAGCTTTGAACAATATTTGGTAGACTGTTGATTATAAACCATAATACAAAAAAAAAGAAAAAAAACGTTTTCAGCTACCTCCTGTTTGCATTTTGCACAAAACATTTGGTGCTCATCAGCAACCGTTTCTGAGTACTTTAAATCCTTCACTTTCATTCTCACCCTGTTGACTTCAGACCAGCTGAGTTAGAGCACGTGGACATTATGGGGGGGCTAATGAATGAAGACGTGGGTGACAGAAAAATGTAATCGGTCACTTCCGTTTGTACTTTTTTATTTAAACAACAAGAAAAACGAGCTTTCCAGTTAAAACAGATTACCAGTCCAAATATACATAAAAAAAGGGTAATACATAGGACTAAGAAAAACATGATTATCACATGTACATGAGAGCATAGGATGAATCAAAGGATCCCCCATTTAAGACTGGAAGTTAGTGATAGTGAAATAAAACAACAGCAATGAAAATAAAGATGTAGAGTAATGAAGTGATTTGTATTTATAGGTAGGTTTTGCATAATAGACAACAGGCTTTTGCAAGATGTTCAACATTACAGAAGAATGTTGTCTTTATTAGGCTCAGGTATGTATGTCATTCCTTTCCTAGAGTCTGTAGAGAATCAGTGCATGTTCAGAATCCTGTGTGTCAATGAGGGCATCACTTCACAGGGCTGCACCGAGATGACATAATACGGCTTCACAAAGGAAAGCACGAGGCTCCAGTTTCATGCTTCAGACACATATAAAGTGTCCAGTGACAGTGACAACATCTGGGTGACGAGGACCTGAAGCCTACCTGCTCGGTATCAGTTTTCCTCGGAGCTCTGCGAGGATAAAGGAGTTGACCCTTTTGTTGTGTTCGGAGTGCGTTCGGTGTTTGGTGCTCCGTCTGATTGTTCCAGCTTTCCTGGAAGAAAAAAAAAAAAGCTGCTAGGCAACTGAAACGTACACCGTCCAGGCTTTCTGTCAGGGAAATGGAATCCTGAGTCACGATCCCAGACATCCAACCACACCTTCATATTATTTATTCATCCTCACTCTGGTGCACTGCCAGGGACGCCTAAGGGAGGAGAGGAGAAATGGATGCAAGAATGCGTGTTGGGAAATCAACATGCTCGAGGAAGACTGAAGTAACTTGTAGAAACTCTGCGGGGGATTTTGTTTTGCGGTTGCCTGAGAAGGCTTTGAGCAGGGAGGGTGGAGGAAATACAGACAGCAGATTTATTGAGGATAATAAATTAATGGGAAATAACAACTTTAATATCATTTCAAAAACTAGTACCTGGCATCTCTTAGACTCCAGCCCCTTTATATATGACCTTTTTGGACATGATTGTATGGCTGCAACTTGGAGTTCGAGTGTTCGCTGAAGCTTCTCAGTGGGATAAGAATGCGACTGCACACAAGACCACTGTCCACGCAGCTTGTAATTAATTCCTCCATAAAACATGTAAATACCACAGCGGGAATGGAGGGATCTGTTTTCAAGGACATAAAGGAGAGCTTGTGGTTGTTGTCACCCATCCTCCTTGAAGCCATAATGATGTTTTCACACGTAAATGTTGCTGCACGTTTAAAAGCCTGGAAACACATTATTTAGGTTATAACGTAGTGTGGAGGACTTGCATATCCACTGACTGGTGATGCTTGTTAGCTGTATTTTGGACTCAAGTGGGCAGTGCTGTATCTTTCACTAACAATTAGTGCGCTTTCATGCAGACAGACAGGTTTAGAGGCTCTGTTTTTCTGTTTGAGTGGAGACGCACTTGCGGTACCCCGGAGCCCTCAGCTGAGCCCTCTGTTTCTTCACGCTTTAGGCATGCTGAGGATGTCATTGGCTCCATGATTGCTGTCACCGACTTTGAATTTATTTTTACTAGTACTGCGCTTTGATTCAGCATTGCCTCACCATCTTCGTGCTATGCAGAGCTACAGTATAGTGTAGTTAACGTATCGGCTGATTAGTGTACTATAAATCCATGGCAAATTGATGGAAATGTTTAGTTAGTGTATACAGTGTACGAAGCAGCCGGGGGGCAGTTGTGTAAGTGTAATCAATAGTCCCAACTGCCTGTCACCTAATGGTGATATACTCAGATCCTCAGTGTTCCTGCTATGTGCCTGACCCGAGGGAGCTGTACACCAGATGGGTGTCATTATGTGGGAGTGATGCTATTAGCCGTCTATGGCCTGTACGTACGCAGCTCTGCAACCAGAGGGGAAAGTGGAGCTGTCATTTATGCTCTGCAAAGAGGAACATCAACATGTCATACTATCACCAGAATACACGCGTTGCCCTATAGCATAGTGCTTTTGGCATTAAGCATAAGAGATTTTATCAGTCTTATCCCCAGTTGTAGAAAAGGTGTTGTCATTTTAAGGAGAACAACCATTCCAACAATTCAGCACTCCCTCTTTCAAGTCAGCAACTTGGAAAGTTTAGGTGCCTCTTAGACTGTCTGGCAGGTAGACTGCTTTCCTGTCGTTTGAGATTCGTGTTGCTGTATAGTGTGAAAAGCAACATTTTTGGATCGTCTTTCCTTAAGTCAAACATTGCAAGTAATGAGAGCCTGCATAGAAGTTGCAGTGTTAAATGTCTTGATGAGAGCATTGCTGACTCTCCTCCAACTGTGAATGAAAACTGTACAATAATCTGCTTTTGTCAGCCCTCTGGGCCGCACCTGCACACCTCTCCTCT
>VUQG01011142.1:81775-91997 GCA_015106755.1 Etia nguti | reverse complement strand
CACTGACACCGGTGAACATCCAGGGAGTGGACATTGAGATAGTGGACTCGTATAGGTACCTGGGTGTTCACCTGAATAATAAACTGGACTGGAGCCACAACACTGATGCTCTTTACAGGAAGGGTCAGAGCAGACTCTACCTGCTGAGACGACTGAGGTCTTTTGGAGTCCAGGGAGCGCTTTTAAAGACCTTCTATGACTCTGTGGTGGCATCTGTCATTTTTTACAGTGTTGTATGTTGGAGCAGCAGTTTATCGGCAGCCGAGAGGAAGAGGTTGGATAAACTTATTAGGAAGGCCAGCTCTGTTCTGGGATGCACCCTGGACCCAGTGCAGGTGGTGGGAGACAGAAGGACTCTGGCCAAAATAACATCTCTGATGGACAGAGTCTCCCACCCCATGCATGTAAATGTTGCTGAACTGCAGAGCTCCTTCAGTGACAGACTGCTGCATCCTAGATGCATGAAGGAGCGTTTCCGCAGGTCCTTCCTCCCTGCAGCTGTCAGACTGCACAATCAGAACTGCTCCCAACAAACATAGAGGTTTACATCAGCGCTGTAACTTGCACTATTTTATCAACCGATTCACACTACAACCTGGGTTTCCCTCTTACCTGTATTTCAGTTTATTTGATTTAATAACTGTACAGTACTCTGTTTTGGTAACCACTGTCCTTGATGTAAATATGTAAAAATTGTGTATGTTTCTGTTCTGTGTTCTGTGTACTATTTGTTTGTATATGTGTCTTTCTTGCTGCTGTTACACCCAAATTTCCCCTTGTGGGACAATTAAAGGATTATTCTATTTTCTATTTTCTAAAGTGGAAATTCTGTCAATTATTTCGAAGTGTAAATACAGACTAAAATACAGTCAGGTAATTAATCACACTCAATCTACTTTTTAGCATTCAAATATGCAGCGTTATTCCGTACGGCATTCATTTAGAGAGATCCGGGGTGAACTGCTGCAATCCAAGCCCATCTGGAGACTCCCTCCCTGGGATTCACTCTCCTGTGGTACAAAGGGCCACATCAACCTCTATTCCACAGCTGCCACATCCACCACCCAGCCTGCCAGGCGCTTGTTAAATAAGTCTGTCTCAGCCTGCGGACCTGAGCAAAAGGAATATGGAAGAGATCTGGCTCAGCGCAGGGAGATGAGAGAGCAGGGAGAGAAGAAAGTTTGAGTGGAAAGTGAGAGTGGGAGGGGATAAATGGGTGGAAGGGAAATTTGGAGTCTGCAGTGAGAGGTGAGAAAGTTTCTATGAAAACAGACATCAGAGGCTCAAGATTGGTTTGTACTTTTTCGTGTTGCTGTTAATAATGTAACCGACACATGCGGCCTACTCTTCAGATGGAGGCAACGCTATCTGAGAGACTATTTTTTTAAACATGTTAGGATAGCCTCCCTCCATCATTCATTCTGAACTAGAAGGGAGAGGTCAGTTACAATGATGGTCAATCTGTCAGTGACTGATGTGTCTGCTTTTTTAACGATATAGTGCACAGAGTGGACAGAAAAAGGAAGTGAATACTATCCATAGAGCTGTGGATTTCAGTCTAAAATGAAGGATTTGGCTTACCATTCATTTCTTTATACTCTAACTCAGAGAAAATGAGTCATTATATTCCATTTGCACTGTGGCTGTTCTGTAGGGACAGCATTTAAAGAGCTTAGAAAAGCAGGCTTACACCTTGATTTAAAAACTATATTAAAATATAGAATGCAACAAATTATAGCTAACTTAAAAGGTATGAGTATTTTAAATGTCTATATCTATATCAGTAAAAAATATCAATGAAAAATTAATATTGTGTTGGCAAAGTAACTAACTAACTTTAATGCATTTGGTCAATCAAGTGATATTTAATGGGTGCTAATCTGAAAGTGCTAATAGAGCCTGTACCTGTTAAACTTGCCTCTGTTATTAAACTGGACACAGTAGGATTTGGCATCCCCTCTCCACTATCGAGCCTTTATTTCCGAGTGTGCTAAAGTAATTATTAAAAATATTATCATACTGCACTCGAATTTTCCACATGTTCGCCAAGGTGGTTAAGAAGAGGAAACTTATCTGGTGATAAATGATAAGTGATAATGATAAAAAGCTCTGTTTCCATAACTGATCTCAGGGCGGGGCAAGCATGGCCAGCAGCATCTTGTCTAGCGCGCTGATCTCACATCAGTTTCTGTTGAAAAGACCAGAGGTTTATCCACGTTGCTCATGGACAAAATAAACAAAAAAAGCTGCTGGTCTCTCATGACCACAAGCTCAACGCTTTGTTAACGGGACACAGACATGGCAGTCAGAAACAGCGCACTGTAGATTTCAATGAAATCAGAGTCAAGCCTGCTTCCAGAGACAATAGCCAACTGCAGCCAGACGATAGCAGTAGTTTTAATGGATGGATGCAAACAGGCAAAAGCTTAACGACAGAACGCTGTTTGAGATTCAAGGAGATGGATCGCTCTCACTTTGGCAGCTTTTAATTGATGCCTATTTTTAAAATTCAGTGGAGAAGCAGTGCTTGCCCTGCTTGTCTTGACTTACTTCATTATCAACCCTACTGCTTTCAAATGACTTTGTGCACTCGCTGTGTTAAAAGAGCGTATATAAATAAGATAGTGCTTTAAGATAATGCTAACTTCAACATGCTAACATGTCCACATTGACAAATTTTAACGAGCAGATGTTTTTTACAGGTATGTTGTTTGATCCTTGGCACCGTAAGATTATGCTTAGACTAGGTAACCTTCAGATGCGTAGAATTACTCTTTCATTTAGACATATTTTGCTTCATATTCACTAACTCACCAAAAACTCTTAATTTTTATATATAGGAGTTGTGTTTAGAATTTTAGAAGAAGTTTAAACCACACAAGCCACATATATTACAGTCAGGTGTTGTGCGTAAGAGGCAGGAACTGTGTAGAAACTTGGTAAGCAAGGGAGTGCATCATCATCTATCAGAGCCAACAGGAAAACTCTAGGGCATGTTGGAACAGCCACATACACACAGGCTGGCTGGGAGGTCTTGTCTGTGTTGATCGAAGGGTCAGCACCCACATCAGCTGAGCTCACAGGAAGGTCAGCGCACACATCACTCCCATAACGCTCATATACCCATAAATCACCATCCTGATTCAAGACTACTGCCGGCAAGTCAATTATATCAGCCAATTATGCAATTATGACAGCCTAATTGCAGGTAATGTCAGTGAAAGCCCAAAGTCAAACAGAGACATGCAACAAACTGAATACTGAATGCAGTCTGCTTGGAAACATGACAGCTTACAACATGTCTCCTAATAGCTCTGTACAAGCACTTAGTAAATATTAAAACAAACAAGTCACTGTTATCTTATAGTTCCACTTATTCAGTTGTGTTCCCACACATTTGAGAATGGACTGTGAGTGATGTAGCTGAGTGGCTTACACAAACATTTTAAGAACAGAGACAAAAGCTCTAATTTCATGATTTCAAGGACTTCTATTGGGCGGGATAGTCTTAAGATTCCATGATGCTCATGCATAAATCATGCAATCATCATCAATGCATATTCACGGAGGCTGCATCGCTCTGCTTCGCTATGGGGGATAAGAGGGAGCCCGGACTGTGACAAAACCCAGCTGATTGTAATGAGCTTTTTTTGTGGCTTCCTGCGCTGACAAAACAAGCCTAAATTAATCATGATACCACCCTCCTACTGCGGCAAGGAAGCCTAATGCTTCCATCGGCACACCCTGTCGCAAATTGGACCCTGAGACAGAAATGTCTATGATGCAAATAGGACTGGGCTCCAAAATGCTTTAATTTAAGTCATTCATAGAAAATGGCTGAAAGAATATGTTTTCAGTAATTGGCTTGCCTTTATGAAACATGACTCAAATGGTTGCAGTTTGTTTGTTGCACCATCTGCAGTGAAAGGCATGGATAAGTGAGAGGGATGGGGGAATAAACAGCAGCAGAAATACACACTACAGCTGGCGTCACAGGAAGCTTAAGGTTTATGTGTTTGTGTGCGTGCATGCACTGAATTTTTCAGGGTGAGACTTGGTGTTATTAGATTTTTTTTTTGCACATATTAGCTGGCATTGATTTTCCATCTCTTCCAGACAACTTAAACCCTTTCCATTACTTCAGCATAAATGTTGGATTTTGAGCTAATAACAGGAAGTTCTACCAAAGTACATATTTCTAAGGAGGAACTTGCTATGTATAAAAGTTTGTCACTTTTAATATGTGTTTGGCACATAATGCTCTCACTATTGCTGGATGAACTGGTTTCCCCCTTTGCTGTTTTCTGTGAAGGTTTCCTTGCAGAGAAGAATATATATCTGGAGAGTTTTGACATTTTTTTTTTTTTAAAGACTGGTCCATGAATACTACTTCTGTGGTTACGCGGTTATGCTAAAATATGTTTTTGTAAGGATTGCTTTTCAAAAATAATTTGTTAGTTTACCTTGCAATATATTATTTTATAACCCCCAGCACTGATCATTTCAGTCTCTCTCTTTCCTAGCGTCTTCCCAGGCCAGCATGGAGTCCGCTGCATGGGTCTGTCTTCTCCATTTGGATCTGTCTTGGGCGTCCTCTAGGACGAGATCCACTGCACGCATGTCTTCAGTGATTGCGTCCATCCACCGCTTCTTCGGTCTTCCTCGCGGTCGGCGGCCTCCAGGGTCGAGTCAGAAGGCTGTTCTTGTCACCAAATTCTCCTCGCTGCGCTTGACATGTCCATACCACCGTAGGCACGCTTCCCACATCTTCTTTTCGATCGGGGCAACTCCGAGTCATTTTCAGTCTTCGTTCGTCACACGATCAAGGCGGGTTAAGCCCACCATCCACCAGAGCATCTTCCTCTCCATGGCGTTGAGGATCTGCTCGTGTTTCTTGGTGGCTGGCCAGGATTCCGCTCCATACAGGGCCACGGGCCATATGACTGTCTTGTAGATCTTAGCTTTAAGGTGTTTGGGCAATTTTAGTAATTGTATTTGATTGTTTTTTTTACATAGTCAGTATAAAACATGGGTGTAACTTCTGCATCAGAAAAAAGAAGCCACTGCAGAAGTGTCTCAAAACTTCATTCTGTCCGAAAGCCAACAAAGACCTCCATCCTATAGAAATCTATGGGAAAAGAGCTTTCTGTCTTGACCTCTGTAAACACTTTCTTATGAGTTTATTGGCTCAGTCACTCCGCTGGCCTCATACTGAATAAAAGATTAAGTCTATTTTGTAAATTTTGGTCATGTTTCAAAATGGAGGATTATCCGTGCTAGCCGTAGCTTAGCACTTTACCCTTCTGTCAAAATATTGTTGTTGAGACTTCAAAACACTATAGTTTACAACTTATTAATTAAAAATTAATCTATTAAATATTTTTAACTGCATGTATGTGTTAGGCATGAGGACTAGCTAGCATGCTTTCAAATGTACTCCTGCTATGGCTTAATCCAATAACAACTCAGGAGACAGGCTAAAGTTGCAGGCTACTCTCATATAGTAGCTTGGCTCAGCTCCTGTTCCTGCTAAAGAGTTTTTTCTCTAGTCTCTCATAATGTACTGAAGTTAGCTACTGAAATGCTCAGCAGGAAGCTACTGTAGGTAGCTCATACTGATAACATGATCTAATTAGCTCACAGTACCTCAAGTGTTTTTGTTTTTAGAAGCTAAAAAAAAATCATGTCACATTTCACATCTACATATAAAGTAATTCAAAGTTGTACCCATTTACATGTGCTACGCTTAATGAGGGCTTTAGCAAATAGTTAACCACATTTTGACTGACCACAGTTTTGCTGAGCTCTGTGAAAGCAGAATCACATCTCAAATAAGTCCCGAGTGTCTTTTGGCTGCCAATTCCGCAATTCAAATAGAAACAAAACTGAAAATTAATGACAGCATTTTAATGGGACTATTAAATCATTTCCTAATCGCACTGCAGTCAGCATTGACAGTCCAAAATTAAAAATCTGGGAGCAGTGTTAAATATGTAAAATGTATAATTTCTGTCAGGACATTATCCAATAGGTAATGACACCCCTTATCAGCTTATCAGCCATCTGAAGGTGTCCTCTTGGTCAAGGAAGATGACACCGTGATTATCCTACGACAGTAGGCTGAGAATTCTCACATGATCTACGTCTAACCTACACTTGCCCCGTGCTTCCATTACCTAGAGTGCCAGAGGGCCCATGGGACAAGCGCCATCTACACAGGAAGCCAAGAATCAAGTGAAGGCAAGGAGGGAATGAAGACAGGTGCTAGGTGGACGAATGAAACATGAATATATCAAAACGACTTGAATGTCTCCTTCCTTGGCAAACACATTGCCTGGGTCGGGTAGATTTAATTCCAGCCATATGCCTCAGGGATATACTGGGTCTTCTCATTTTAAGGCTCATCTTCCCCTTTTTTTGCATGTTCAACATTTTGTGATAATAGAGAAACTGGGTCAACCTACCACTCTCATATTCCCGTCTCATGATTTTAGTGGAGGGAGAACTTCTGAGAATTTGCATTTACTATAAATAAGTTGGCATAAGTTCAAAAAACCCCAAGTTTGCCCCACCGCGTTGAGAATATGAGTGAACTGAACTTGAAGCTGCAACAATTAGTCTCCTAATTAATTTGAAAAATTTTAAACCGGCTAAGCTGAATTAAGTAGAGAGAAAGTAAACTCCAGAAACTCCAGGTTGGTGTAGCAAAGGAATTTTAATCTCTGCTATCTTAATTAACATTATTTCATTGTTAGTAGCAGACATAAACAATTTAAGAGTAATTAAAGTAAGTTTCTTCATATTTTTCTTCAAACTGAAAAAAATAAAATCTGGAGAATTTTACAGTAGAAACAAAAAGCTGGCTTCTTATATGCTGTTCATGTCTTTTTTAAGTTTAATGAGTTGAGTGAACTCTCACTGCCCTCTTCATTTAACTAATCATTTCAATTCAAAGTTTGCCAAGAAATGGTAGTTCATGTTTATAAGATCTCTTGGTTACACTGGAAGTTCAAAAGAACTGATATCTGCCTACAGAGGCTAAGTTGGCAGGAAGTCTGCTTATGTGGTAAGGCATCAGTGATAATAATCCAATATTTTACTATAATACACCAAATCTATGTCTGTCTCTCTTCCCTTGAATCCCTCCTCCAGAATCAGTTCAATAACCTGAAGGGTCTTACCTATATCAGATATTATGACTTTGTCATATTACCTAGCCTACCCTACCAGTGGGGTAAAATAGCCATCGCACTTACTGGCAACCACCTAAAAGCTATACATAAATGACTACAGTGACATTTATATAGCAAAGCAGAACAGCACCATTACAGGGGCCTACAAAATGGGCTAATTTTTCGGTTCAATATGTGTCTCCTGTTTATTTATACAAGACTCCAGTCACACAGCCCCAGAAACCAGTCAGTGGTTGCTGGATATAGCTGGCAGTCACTAGAATGGAAATGGTTGCACAGAGGTGTGCAATGCTACACTGAAAACCTTCTTGTGAATGCTTTGGTAGCTAGCAGGTTGCCGTGGTCCCCCAGCTGTTTGTGTGATAGATGCCACAAACACTTGTAAACTATTTGCCAAGTGACAGTAAAACTGTAAGTCCAATCCAAAGCAGAAACAGAGGCCATTTTCCTTGAAAGTAGAAGCTGCCCCTTTGAAATGCGTTGTTTGAAACGGTAAGTCACAATTTTTACTTTGAAGGCAAATGTTGTCCATTTACAGTTTGCACGGCCCCTTTTCACAGTAAAGTAAGTAAATGGTGAAAGTTTGCAGACTAATTGGCATCTTCCAAGTTGGCAGTCAGCTACCAGCCACCCTAAAGTAACCACTCACCAACCGCCCAGGGGTCACTGACCAGTCTCTGGGGCTCTTGGACTGAGGCCTAAACAAGATCTACTATCCCTATTCTGTGACTTTTCTGTGTATGACGAAGTACAAACCAGACAATACTGGAGCATGGGCATGTACTCATTATTTTAAAATATAACACTGAGAAGGCTGATTTGCATAAAGAATACTTTTATTTAAATATATTTTGCAAATGCTTGTATTTTTTTTTTCATGTTCATGACTATTTGAGTGAGATACAAATCACTGTTAAATTAACTTCAAAACAATAAAACCTATGTTAAGTCTAAGAAGATTAGCGGATTCCACTAGATTGCAGTGTAGTGTTTTTATGGTGTTATAATATTACAGCTCTCGTCTTTATAGTGGAAACTAAAACAGCTAAATCTAATTCAGCAAGTGAACCTTGGTGACTGCTGTTTTCAAGCAGAATATGGAAAGAGTTAGTCAGACCACTTAACTGCAGCGTGGAAAAAGAAAAGGGGGGAAAAGGTGAAAGCATTACCTTTAAGAAGAACTCACTGACTCAAGGTTATCAAAACCAAAATCTCCCAATTGCAACAAAAAATGGTGTGCTATTCTCAACATGGAACAAAAATAAGAGAAATATACACTTCCTAAGGGTTTAATATGAGAACAGGGATGCCCCAAAGTAATTTACCCAAAATGGCCTAGCACATGAATAATGCACAAAAGCCATACAATAGCAGAAAAAAGAAAAAAGTACTTTAATGGTTTTACCTCGCCCTATACAAACTATCCCAAGAGAGGTGACATTACAAAAAAAAAATTATATGAAAACTGCAGCTTCCAGAGCAATATAAGCCATAATAAAGTTGCTGACTGCAGTAAATATGACTCCCATCTTAGCCTGCAGTTTAACCGGTGGTGAAAGGCATTGAACTGAAGACTGTACAGACTGAAGTGACTTTTGACAAGAAACTTGGTAACCATGTTTATCGATGCACAATCATCATTTTAAAAAGCCTTTAACCAAGGTTTCCAGGCAGAGGAAACAGGCAAAGGGAAGATGAGTGGATGTGTGAAAGGGGGAGTAGGAGAGAGAATAATAAGGGGAGAGCAGGGGGGAGAGACTGAAAGCATGGGCCCTAGGACTGAGCCTTTCTAACTGAGTGAAGACTATAGGCGGCTATTTGGACGCCACCCAGACACCTGGAGCTGTTATCAGGTTGCGGTGAGTGGTGCTTTGAGAGAGCAGTGAATGGGAAGCTGGACCTCAGCACTAACAGGCATTTCAAGGCTCTTTTCCTCTGATGATGGTAGCATTTTAAAGCAGGTCAAGCTAACGGGGCAGCATCCGGGACCTCTGAGCCCTAATCGGCTTCAAGGAAATCTGCCTGAATGAGGGGGGTAGACTGCCTAACTTCTAGGCCAGCTCCTGGGACTGCATTACACACATCAGGGAACAGAACAGCGTGTTCAGCCAGTGATACATCTGCAAACATACAGTAAATAGCTGTGCATACAAACACAGATGGTCACACTGTCTGTTTGGATTGAGAAAAGTGGCAAACTTCTTATGAAATCAGAAAAATCTCCTAGAAATCTTTAGTATGGAAAGTAATGCCGTGTATAAAAACTGTGCAAAGTGCGTCAAAAGCATAAGTATTGTTGATGCGGACGATAAAAACAGCAGGTAATATATGTTGGCATAACTTTAGTTCTGTATTTATTAAAAATGGTCATATGGTTGGAGTGCAAAGTCATAATCTGTGAAATGTGGAGGAGTTTTAACTGTAGTAAAGGTGTAAGGTAACAAAATTGAAAATGCCTCGACTCCAGTGCAGCACGGCAGTAAATTCTTTTACTTCTCACCGCTTATAATTGGTCTTGACCTTTTCTTGACCACTGGAGACAGAAAACATCATTTTCCTATAAGAAAAATAATGGCCGTGATTGTGTGGAAATATGAATAAGTCTTCGCACCAACAATGATTCTAGCTTAAAATGGATCAGCCACAATGAAAGCCTGACAGTCATTCGTCTTTAGGTGGTGTTCTGGCTGAGTGGAGTTGGAAGGAAAGGCAGAAAGAAAGAAAGGAGGATGAGTTTTTCTCTTCCCCCCCCACTGAACATTAGTCCTTGGTTGTGTCAGTCAGTGCTGAAGCAGCCTTTTAGTTTCTTAGCTGATTCCTCTACTATTCCTTCTGAAATGCTAATATGGCAACTTAGTGCGCCATCGTCAGCCTTTCCCAGCCTCACATCTTTATATCTCAGGGACGAGATTGCGCTCGCTCGCCCATTTTTCGTCCCTATGTCTCCTCTTCTAGAAGTGCACACACAAAAGCAGAGTTTAAATTCCGACTTATTTAGAATATCTACAAACATAGGAGAAGGTCAGCGA
>VUQG01011142.1:59169-81755 GCA_015106755.1 Etia nguti | reverse complement strand
TTGCTTTTTCATTACAAAAAAAAAAAACAAACAAAGAAAAAAAAACAGCCGCATGCTATTGAACACTACACCTTGTCACAATTCGCCAATGCAGTGACCTTTCTTTGTACTGCATTGAAAAGCACCAATTTCAGGAACCTTTATCTGCTTTGCGTGTGGATGAAAGCTATAATTTCAGCCGTTTCTCCAAACTTCTTTTGACAGTTCTTTCAGTGTACCTGAATCCCCAGGGTGCCTGCTAGAATATGAGAGAGACACGAGTGCTTTCACAGTCTCAGCACAAGGTGTCAAATTCTTCCGGATGCAGATGCATGCCAGCTTTTACGTCCTCCTGACAGACACATCTACTTATTCATCCAAGAAATATAAATGTGATGGCAATTAAAATGCCTCTGTGTATCAGTCAAAACCAGCACAATAAGGAGTTTGAATTTGAGTGTAACAAAAGAATCTGACGGCATCTCGACTGTATGTAAAACCTCGCGTCTGACTTCCTTAGGAGCTCTCAGAAATTATACTTCACATTATGACTGCAGAGCGCCACGTCCTCCTTCTATTGGACCTGCTCTTTGGTTGGCTGAGTCCTTCCCTTGTATCTATTCTAATAAGCGGCTGAGTTAATCGAGAGCATAGACCAACACAGCTTCCCCCTGGGAGCATCCAGGCAGTGCTGCTGACTGTGGCGCTGACAGCCAGAGAGCATTAAGCACAGGGGTACCGCTGCCCAGTGCAGGTGCTCAGTGAACCATGACGGTGTCATTTCTTTTAATAGGGCAGCTTTTTCTTTTCCTCGTTTTCCTCCTCTCCTCTTGTTTCCCACCCTCTTTCTTTTCTTCTCCTCCCGTCTTATATTTTCTTTCTCTTCCTTTGTTCTGCCAATCATTAACTCTTACCAGCCTCCTCTTTCCCAGTTCTCACTTCTTTGCTTTCTTTCTTTCTTTCTTTCTTTCTTTCTTTTAATCCCAGCTCTCATCTGCCTGTTTAAAATGCAAGACGTAGGGATGCAGTTGTTGCCGAGAACCCCAACGGCGTGTGGGGAACTCTAATTGGTTTGCTTAACCTTCAGAGCACAATGAGCAGGCTGTAATGAAGGCTCATGATTCATGGCCAGGTAATAAAGCTGAAGAGGGCCGTTTACCCAGCCGTGCGTGCACACACACACGAATACTGCAAGACGCTCTGAGTAACGCACAGCTGCATATGGGATTTAACGCAACATCGGGAGTATGTTGTCAGACAGGCGTATGGTCCCTAATAAAGCCCTAAGCTATTCTACTCAGAGACTATTGAAAAGCATTCCTTGTTGGCAAGCGATTTTCATCAAAAACATGCAACCAACATGGCAGCCAGGTGCGGGTAATTTAAATGTTGGATGCCAGGAGGGAAAATGATCAGAGCGTGTGACAGCTGACAACATAATGTAAAAAAATTTCAGTTAAGCATTTTCGCTTGTGACAAAGAAAGCTACACAGGTTGTGCACAGGTTTGCGGCAAGCAAAAGTCCCGTGCATTTCACTTTTTTCAACCTAAAGCCAAGCCAACCTATCAGCCACGTGTTTCAACAAAGGCCTTTTAAAGTGGACCCTTTGCACCCTGAGAAGACACTTACATGAGAACTAAGGGGAAACTTGTTAGCACCACAAGGCAAGGCTTCCCAGAAAGCTGAATTAGCTTGTGTGTGCGTGTGTCTTAGTGTGCTCCTCTCTGCATGTTTGTGTTGTGCATGTTTGATGAAGTTTTTTTAATGAACTGGCAGACTCTAGGTGGATATTGCTGTGTCAGGGTATAGTCTCCTTTTTAAGGGCTTCTGAATAAGTTATGATATTTGGAGAGATAATGAGATGGAGGGAAGGAGACAGAGGGCGTGAAGGAGCTGAGATCATCAGCACAAAAGTCGTAATGCAAAGTGACAGCTCGAGGTTTCCAAGGTCAAACTCATTTATGCAGACCAAAAACTTTCACCCTTTTACAGTTTTTGCTACTTTTGAGCAAATAAATATACTGGAGGTGAAAACGTATATTCAAGCACATTGTCAAGACTTTATTTTTATCTGGAAATATTTACTTCAAGGTGTAGACAGCAATAGTTCATTTGCTTTTTCCATCTAGTATAAGCGTATTTACACGGGACTTGACCTTAACAAAATAAAACTTGGCCAAATACCTCCCCCTATAAAGTCGGACTTCTGCTCAGTCACAGTGAGAAATGTGGGGATTGTAGCAGCTAGATGACATCGTTTTTCAGCCTAGTGCACCAGCCAAAGCCACTTGTATGAGCTAATGAAACTGCAACACAGCAGTCTGACTGCTGGTTCTTCTACCTGCGTGTCAGGGCAACATTTCAAGCTTGCTTTCACTTCAGCCTAAGTTGACACGTTGGAAATCAGAGGAACCCTGATGCTCTGAAGTACAGATGCACTCTGTCACGTAGGTGCAATGAATTATGGTCATTGCAGTTCACTAACAGGCTCTCGGGGCTCGACAGCATTAAATCTTGATAGTTTGAAAACTACATCATTTAGGCTTATGTATTGTGACGACTGCAATAAATCAGGTACAGGGTTACTAGTAATACATCCTCAGGCTAATGTCTTCTGTAAACGCTAACAATCTTTGGTGGTTTAGACTACATATTACCAATATAGTGTAGAAGTGGCCTTGCTTTTAAAAACACATAATAATGAGGAATGCACTTAAACTCGGAACAACTAATCCAGTCTGTCTCAGAGAGAAAAATAGAAACAAGTCAAATTAGCCTTTGCAATTCCCAGGGAAGAATCGTGCGTTGCAATTTCTTGGAAGTGGGCAAGTTAACCAGAGACACGTGTGTCCCGTTGTACTACTGTGTTCAGTGCATGTTGTTATGTCTCTGTTAGCAATATTTGATACTGTTGTGATTCTACAAAGGAAATGGGTCTTTGACGAGAAACTGCAGAAATACAGCTGGAAAAAAAGAGAAAAAAAACTCAGGCAGTATGCTGACATTTCGAAAAAGGATTATCAAGTGCAGCGGATATGGGTGTGAAGTTAATGTTACATTCAGTCCGCTGTCTTTCATGTTAAAAATCAGAAGGAATCACTGAGTTCTAGGATTCATGTTAACATGCCACCTTCAGATGTTTGCTGAAAAAATGTCACCATGTTAATCTTGTCCAGTGATTTAGTCTTCCCTATCAAGCTTAACCTACGATGAATATCAAACAAGTATATTCATGCAGTTTTTTAGATTATGTCCTGCTGTGGACAGCACATGTAGCTCATTGAAAAGGACTGATTAAAGAGCAGAGTATAGTTTAGAAAGACTGCTGCTGCTCTTGTTGTAGATTTGCAAACATAAAAAGACCTCAGTGTTGCAAACTTACTGACTGGTTATCTGCCCTACCTGTAGCAAAGAGCATGCCCCACAAAGCTGATTTTCTACATGCTTCTGAGGACTGTCTGAGACTCAACAGTGCTACAAGCTTCCCAAGTAGAACTTGAACAGAAATTCAAGTAACTGAACTGCAGAGATATTGTAGTCATCACTAGGTAGTTCTAATATTTGAACGTGCCTCAGTTAGAGGTGTCTGTCATTAGTGAGGGTGACCTCAAGTTACCTCAAGTTACCCAAAACATGCTGATAAAGGTTAACTCGTATTCCATTGTTGTACTGGTTGCTTAGATTTCTTGAACTTTAACCTCATGCTGTCTTGCTCCATCTAAGCACCTTACTTCTTCATAGTATTAACTGTAAGTCATCCATCCACTAGCTGGACATACATATTTCTTCTCGAATAATGGTATAATGAATTTCTTAGCAATACACCGGTCAGTCCACAAAGTTGTTACAAATTTAAGTATCTTAGCAGTATATGAAACAACAGTTTCAAGAGCTATCCATGATCATTGGAAGGTCATGCTACTGACTTTAGTGCTTCCCAGTCCATCTCTGAGAGATGTTTGGGAAAAAATCCAGTACAGGTATTCAGGGTTCCAAGATGGTAAATCTAATGGCTTGTCTTTTATTGCAACCAGGCTCAGACATTTGGTGTATGTGCTTAGCTGAGGAGCCAATGGCCCAAAGCTACTATCTGTAGGATTATGACTGAACATCTGTAAGTCTGAATCCTGCCTAGACGCAGTGATATCGTAGCACTGATGATTTTCAGTTTGTCTTGGACAGCCACAAAGGAAAGCCGTTCATGTCTGGGTTGTGGGACAGCTGAACGATGGTCATCCCTCTCCAATCTCGCACTCATGTTTGTGGAGAACCTGGTGCAGAGTATTACTTCTGTGCGATACTGCAGATTTTGGTATTGATCCAATAGCAAGTAAATACACAGCCATTACTGCTGATACCAATATCGATACCAATGCTTTGGACTTCAAAAGGCAGCATGTGTGTCATGAATTATGAATCATCATCAAGTAGCCAGATTCTGAGCACATTTTCACCACTAAATCACAATGATTTTTCCTTTCCACAATAACGACAACACAATAAAACCAACCTTTCAGCTTTTCATGTACTTTGAAACTGGGTTTTTTTCAGAGACCCAAAATGTAAATGAGCCTGTTTCAAATGCACTTTGGGTCAACTCTTGCTGTTTAAACGTGATATAGGCTATAAATAAAAGAGGTGTGACCATCAACACAAAAAGCGTCAGACATTTTTCATACTGCATGCTTGAGGTATATTTTTTCATTTCCAAAAAAATAATTGTTTAACACCAGTCAGTGGGCTACAAACTGAACTTACAGGAGAAAAACAAAGTATTGATCCTATCACGCTAGTATCAATCCGATACCAGTACCAGTGTTGGTATCGATACAATGGATCTTTGGATCAATCCACCCACCTCAGAATACCCCTCAAAACACACACATCTGCACAGCTGCAGATCAACCATCCATCCTAAGAGTATCTGTTGAAATAAAAATGCTTAAAATTTTCACTTTAATTCTTCACAATATGGTTAATGAGTGTAAAATCTAAAATCAGATTATATGTGAATCATACTAATGTGAATGCCGTTTTTTGCATAGTTCTCTCAGGAGTTGTTATCATAACACGATGATACTGAAGTGGTCCCTGACCACTAGTGAACATTAACATGTTAAATACATTGTATGATATTCAGCCCTGAACAAAGGGATTTGAGCAGTGAAGAGACTCCATCAAATTTACAGCTCAAAGTGTGACGAGCAGCAGCACTATCATTGCTCATTGTATCTGTGTTGGTTAGAAAGAGAGTCAAAATAACACTTCAAAAAGTAATTTGTTCATTTCAAGCAATCGAACCTTTGCAGCTTCTGCCGGGGCATTTTAAACTCTTGCTCTCACGGTGTACTGAAAATAACTTCTTTGTGTGTTTTTCTCTGGTGGATGGCCTTTTCAGAGCTTCCATTTGTATTATTTTCTTTCTTTTTTTTGAGCCTGACCATTCAGCTGTTCGAATGGAGGAATGCAGTTGTATTGTTTAACTAGAGCCATTTTCTAGTGAAAGCACTAAAGTTATTTATCTTGTAGAGCGCAGGTGAACTCACCGTGTGAGGGAAAAAAATGTGAACGATGACCTGAGCAAACTGGTATTTTTCTTCCCAGCAATCACGGTGCAGCTAAGCAGGAATGCTGAGCTGAGAATAGGAGTGAAATTTAAGGAGATAAACAAAAGTGCGCGCGGTTGGTGGTAGATGAAATGGACTAAGGTCACTCGGTCTCAGGAAATGGAATGCCTCACATAAAAGAGTGGTAAACTGTCATGACATGCTTTCACAGAGGATTCACTGAAGTTGAATCAAGGGAACGAAACTGGTGTCCTCTACAAAATATTCTTTCCATTCCAAACTGAAAGGAAATCCAAGCAAGTAAAACACATACGACAGGGAGAAATGAATAAAGAGGGTGGCCCAGAAAGAGAGGCGGGAATGTAGATTACCTCTGGGGTCACCCCAGGTGTGCCTCTTGATCATGCTGTTGGTCTGGCTTAGAGGTTTTGATAAGGGTAGTGAATGTTTATTGAAGGTGGCAGCCTCACATGAGCCTCAGAAACAAACAGCGCGGAAAACATCCAGGGAACAGAGAGACAGTAAACCATCATCCTGGCACGTATAAAAGCTCATATAAACATGTACCACACTCATATTTCACCCCTTTATTGGACTCGGCTTCCCAGCATATCCAAGATACACAAGCGTCTACAAGAAGATAGTCTAAATTATATCTCTATCGCTGTACCTGCTGTGGGTTACTGAGCAATTTGATGCCTAAAAACCCAAAACGTAAACACTCCTCTGATAATGGAGCTGGCAGCAAAGCATGAAGAATCTGAGTGGGATAATAGCTCACAGTTTTGTGATTCATATCTCATGAATTCTTTCCGGTGGCATACTTTTCACTGTCGTGACATAAAAACACAATAAAAAAAAGGCACTGAGAAACTTCGTTTTTTTAATATATATATATTAAAGCCATATGTAAGTTTTTACAAATACAGATGTGCACCTTTCTATTTATCATATTCATTCCAATCTTCCTATATGTCATGCATTCAGTATACTTCAAAAAAGGTTTGAAAAAAAGTAGAACGCTTTTCAGTTTTAAGGTTCTATGTATCAGGACATAATAAAACATAAACTAGTCCTTAGCAGGTCTTAAAATTAGGTAAATACAACCTCAGATACATAACAAAACATATTACAGTGTCATTGATTGATTTCAATAAAATTAGGCCAGAATGCAGAAGGAATGTGTGAAAAAGTACATTTATACTGCTTTCATAGGAGTTACGAGGGTAAGTAGCAGCCAGGTGCTGCTAATCAAATCAAAGTTTGCTGGTCTAGCGTGTTCAGGGCATGTTGCCAAGGAACAATGCCAAGAAAGAAAGACATCAGTAATGATGCTAAGCAATTGTTGCTACCAACCAATCTAGGAAGAGTTATAAGGCTGTTTCTAAATGATTCGAAGTCCATCATTTTATAGTGAGAAAAATTATGCACAAGTAGAAAACATTCAGTACAGCTGCCAATCATCCCAGGAGTGGGCGTCCTGGCAAATTCTGCTCAAGGTCAGAAAAAAAGGAAAAAAAACCCAAAAGCTATGTTTCTAACTCCACAGGTTTCAGTTAGCATGTTAAGTGTTAAAGTTCACGATGGTGTAATTCGAAAAACATTGAGCAACTAAAGCTTGTATGGAAGTGTTGACAGGAGAAAACTAAAAGAAGATGGCAGCAAAGCTTAGGTTTGTTTGGCCATAATGCACAACCCCAAACACAGCATATCAGCGCAAACGCCGCATACTAACTGCCAAGCACGGTGGTGGAGTAGTAATTATTTGAGCTTGTTTTGCAGCCACAGGACCTGGGCACTTTGCAAACATTGAGTTGACCATGAACTCCTCTGTATACCAAAGTATTCTAGAGTCAAATGTGAGGCCATCTGTCCGGCAGCTAAAGTTTGGCTGAATTTGAGGACAGTTATCCAAGCACAGCAGTAAAGCTACAACAGAATAACTGAAATAGGAAAGAATCACGGTGCTGCAATGGCCCAGGCAAAGTCCAGATTTCAACCCATTTCAATGAAAGGCTGTGAGAGAATGTTAACAGAGCTGTGCATAAATGAATACCCACAGACCTCAATGAACTGAAGCAAGAATGTAAAAAAGACTGTGAGAGAGTGATAAAGAAAAGTCATAGAGAAAGCAGTAACTTTTGCTTTGTTTTCAGGACTACAACTATCAAATTTATGACTGTTTAGGGATAAAAAAGGCTCTGATAAACTTACCACAATACCTACAGGAAAAAAACAGGTAAGAGCTAACGACCAACTGGTGAACATTATTGGTATTTAGAGGCATGTGAAATTTGTTAACACTAATATTGATAACACTAGATAACAGTATTAGCTATACACTAATATAGTCCTAATAATTAATAAACATGTTAAACATGTTGCCTTGTTAATTATTGCTTACATGCTGTTATATATTTAAGTGTTAATAAGTGAAGAGTTGTGTTAAATCTTACACTTTATTTTCATATCCATAAAATAGCTATAAATAGACACTGGAGCATCTTTCACTCTGCACTTAATGTGACATGAGCATGCTGCATGTTATGCTGGCCTTCTGTTTTTTTAATAACAAAAATATACTACAACTAGGAGTGTAACAGACAAGGATACTCAAAGAGGGGTGACCTGAGCTCAGTGCAAGAAATGACCTTTTCATTTTTTTTTTTAATCAAAACATCACTTTTTAATATCCATCCACTCGCTTATCCTTTTGCAGGGTCGCGCGGGGAGGCGGGGGGCTGGAGCCTATACCAGCTGTCTTAGGGCGAGAAGCAGGGTACACCCCGGACAGGTCGCCAGTCTATCGCAGGGCTAACACATAGACACAGACAACCATTCGCACTCACATTCACTCCTGCATTCACACCTATTGGCAATTTAGAGTTTCCAATTAACCTATCCCCACTAACTGCATGTCTTTGAAATGTGGGAGGAACCCAGAGAGAACCCACGCAAACACGGGGAGAACATGTAAACTCCACACAGGATGGCATATCAATACGTACCATTGCCAGTAGGTTTGCTGCATCTCCCAGCACAGTCTCAAGAGCATGGAAAAGATTCCAGGAGACAGGCAGTTACTCTAAAGGAGCTGGACAGGGCCATAGAAGGTCCTTAACCTATCAGCAGGACCTGTATCTGCTCCTTTATGCAAGGTGAAACAGGATGAGCACTGCCCGAGCTACAAAATGACCTCCAGCACGCTACTGCTATAAATGTCTCTGACCAAACAATCAGAAACATGACAGACTTCATGAGGGTGGCCTGAGGCCCTGATGTCCTCTAGTGGGCTCTGTGGTCACTGCTCAGCACCGTGGAGCCCACCTGACATTTGCCACAGAACAAAAGAATTGGCACGCCCACCACTGGCACCCTGTGCTTTTCACATTTGAAAGCAGGTTCACTCTGAGTGTATGTGACAGACATGGAAATGTTTGGAGAAGCTGTGAAGAACATTATGCTGCCCATAATATCGTTCAGCATGACCAGTTTCGTGATGGGTCAGTGATGGTTTGGGGAGGCGTATCCATGGAGAGACACACAGACCTGTACAGGCTAGGCAACAGCACCCTGACTGCCATTAAGTATCACGATGAAATCCTTAGATCCATTGTCAGACCCTAATTCCAATGTGAATCTTTTTCTCATGTGATGTAAACTTCCACTTTGTGATCATGCAATCTTTAGAAACGCAGAGAAAGAGCATAGAGCTTTACATTTGCGTTTATTTGCTTAATAATGTATATGGGTCAACAATAAGGCGTATTTAGCACCTTTCATCAAAATGTTTTAGTGTTATTGGACGCAACTTTAATGTTGAGTTGTTTCTTGCAGCAGGAGGCAGCTTTTGTGTGTGTGTGAAAAAGCTCTGACAAACACACTCTGTGACACTTTCCAAATGGCAGAGAAATAAAGTTAGTGAGTGAACATAGTGGAGCACTGAGGAGCTAAAGAGCCAGATAATTCCATTGGGAGAGATGAAAACTTGAGCTAAGCTGGAAAGAAACAGGATTCCTAATGAATTCTAATGGTGAACTTTTTAATGTGTCAGCCTTGTGTTCACAGCTTGCTCCACTTCCCTTTAAGTGTCCAAAGAAATAAATGAGAGCTATAAACTACAGTGTTGTGCAAGTCTTGAACCACCACTCATTTCTTTGTCTTTTGCTAGGAAAATGGGAAATATGTGCAGTGATTTGTTGAAATGTGCAAACACACATGGAAATACAGTATATAAGACAAAAGCAGAGTTTGTAGAATTCTAACAAGCTTGAAAGTCAATATTTGATATGACTGGCTTTATTCTTCAACACAGGCTTAACTTTCTTAAGTAATCTTCAGGGATAATTCTCCATGCTTCTTGTAGGGTTGGCTTGGATGTTGGCTGCCTTTTGGTCAATTTTCTCTCAAGATGATCCACATTGCTTCATTAATGTTGAGGTGCAACCTCTGGGGAGGCCAATCCATGTATCCTGACAGTGATGCACTGAGCATTTTTCTATCCAGGTATGCTTTCACTGCACTGGCAATGTATTAGGGATCGTTGTCATGCTGGAAAATTAAGCCGCTGCCTATCAGACACTTTCCAGATGGTACTGAATGGTGGATCAAAATATTACTGTGCTCATAATTCTATCAATTTTCAAACCATGACCATAAGCCTCCAACATGTTTTACAGATGAATGTAGAGCCTCAGTGTTGTGTCTCTTTTCTGACATCCTTTGGATTCCATAAGACACATTGCCACTGATTTTCCCAGTCCAGTTCTTGTGTAATTTGGGATACCTCAGCCTTTTCTCCCTGCTTTTCTTCATTATGAATGGCTTCTTTACAGCCACCCTTCCACTGAGACCAATTTTGATGAGTTTTTGGTGAACAGTGGTTGGATCACCTTAACGGTCAGATGCATTTCTCAGATCCTGTGTCAGGGTTTTGCTGGATTTTTCATTTTTTTATATATATGTTTTTCACATACTGTATATAGTTTTGTAGCCCTTATACTTCTTCTTTTGTCCTCCATTGGTCCAGTTTCCTCTATTTTTTTAAAGATATAATGCACGGCATGCCAAATTATTCCAGGTTTTTAGTTTTTAGTTCTTCGAGCGTCACTTTGTTGGTGCAAAAATATTATTTTATACCTGTGAAACTGTAATCTTTGGCATTTTTCATGGATTCAACTAAAGAAATTTGAACAAATATGTTTTTGAGAAAGCCTGCTAGTTAGAAAGTAGCTAAAGATACCATTTAAAATTGGTTATTTGATAAGTTGTCTGGTAAGTGTAAACACGCCACTGGCTCACTCCTTGAGTTATGTGTCTCTTTTATGCTTTAATGATTCATAGATCTGTGTTAAGTAGTTCTAAAAATGGACAGATACAAGGACTTGACTAAAAATGATTGAAAATTTCAAAAAAAAAACCTTTGCTACGGAACTATTCCTCAATACCACTTTAAAGATTACAAACCCTCGGAAGCACAATATAAAGAAACGAGGGGGGACTCAAGACTTTTGCACAGTAGTGTACATAGATTATATGAAGTATTTTTTAAATAATTTCTTTTTATGCTGAACTTATCTTCTTTTTCAAAAATACTATTTAATATAATGTTTGATATCAAACAGCATATAAAACTACATCATGAATTGCTATATAAAGACTAATCAATCAATGATAATTGGTTAATTTATAAGAATTTCTAATAATTTAATATTCTGAGAGTTTGACTGCATATACTAATCTTCATTTTTGATACTTAAAAGTCCATTTTTAGGAAGGAATGTTTTTAGATTTTAATGTGATAGCTTTTACTGTACAGCTTAGTTTTTTTTGTTGTTGTTGTCTGGATTACTACATATGTAATAAATATCTATTAAAACAGTTAGTGAATTTCTGTTAATACTAAAACTTTGCTGTAAATGTCCTTTGTTGCATGCCATACTCTCCTTTCTCAGCCTGTTTCCTGCCTTTATCCACTCTGCCCGCATTTAACAAAGGCGAAATGCTACGAAACAATAAAAAAAACAAGTCTTGTTAATGAATAAGTCCAAATAGCATTGTTTCCGCTGAACACCATTGCCTTGAGAAAAGACACAAAACAGCATTTTCCATGTTAAAAAGGCCACTAAACTCAAGCGATTCTTTGTGGAATAATAAAAAAAAATCAATTAAGTTACCCACACCGGATTGGTACTGAATTGCACACAGCAGTCAGCAAACAGAAAGAAAAGGAAAAAGAGAGAAATGTAAAGGAACAAAAGCAGCACAGTACAAAAAGACCAGCAGAGAGAGAGAGATAGAGAGAGCTCCGATCTTGATAAGGACTCTTAAGATAGACACCCACAATGCGAGTGAGTGAATCATTGTCCAGGGAAATGGCAGAGATGGTCCAATTTGCCGGAGATTTATAGGTAGGAAATCAAATGCCACAGTATATCAATTAGTCAAGGTTACACCTCTGCAATTCAATGCGCAGAAACAACAAGTCCTTCCTGAGAAGGTAATGTACGTGGTGGAGAGGTCCAAAACAATTTACCGTAGCGTGTAGCGGCATTATTCTGTTGGGTTTGAATCGTTTTAGCTCAAATTTGAGTCCTCCTAATAGCAAATGAAAGTTGATTTGAATTTGCGCTCTTATCAGTGGGCTGGAGAGGAACTCTTTAGCCAAGACCATCTTCCAGCAGCCTCCCAGAGCCACAAGCCACAGCCCAACCGCTCAACTCTCCGTGGAAAAATATAAGAGCGCCTATTCCTTCTGCAAAACTCTATCATCTGGCAGGGAAAGCCTCTAAATCTTGTTATAAGCTCAGAGAGGATAGAGTGGCACACCATTTATGAACGCCGCATTGAAGCCCGGAGGACGTTATAAGAATTACTCCTGCTCTTTTCAATGCCAAAAAACCCAATCACGATAAAACTGGTTTCATTTGTCACAGGCTTTAATGTTGAGTTGTGTTGTCTGAAACAAGGCAGGGGATAGAAGATAGGCGCATTGAGTTGAGTTTGACCTTTAGCTAAGGCCTCCTCAAAAGCAAATAAGTTTTTTTGTTTCGTTTTTAAATAATGCGATAAATAACCTAGGGCAATCCTTCATATACATTTATATAGAATAAAAAAAATTTTTTTAAATGTAACCATTTGTCTGAAAATACGTGCACTTAACTATTCCAGTCCTAAATCATCTGCTTCTCAAAGTCATTGTGCGTGCTGCCTGGATGAGAAGCGTGGTAAACGTGCTTAGGCTGAGCCCTCAGTCACAGCTCCTTTGAGGGTTACTTTGAATATCTTTCTCTCTTCAATTTCACTATCATATGCTAACAATGAGGAAATGACTTCTCAGGAGAGAAAGGGGATGATGCTGAGGACACAATCTCAGAGATGCTATATGAGGCTATGCAAGATGTATTTACATGTTAATATGCAACTTGCATGAAGCTGTGGGAGTTTTTTTTGTTGTTGTTGTTTCTTGGTTGTTGTTTTTTTAGTTCAACTTTATGAGGGCACTGGAATGCAATGTTATTGATTTATGGCTTGGCAATGCTGCCCTTCAGTGGCAGCTGACTAGAATCACTTATTTTTTTCTCCTCCTGATGAGCTGGAGAAAGGAAACTAATTGTGCATGGGGGGAAAAACGTGATGATATAGTGGCAGTGGGAGTTGGCTGAACCAAAAGAAATACAATAATAGATTCTTATATTTGTACAGTGGTAAACTTCACAGTAATATATATATATATATATATATATAGTACACAGTGATGAAATACCATTCATTGGAATTCCAAAAGCCACTCTTCTTCATTATTTAGCCTGTAATATCGAGTGAGACCTAGTATGCGTCTCCCAGCCTGAAAAGGTTTACCTCCATATAGGTCAAGTGCACACAAATGTCAGGGTTTGTCCCAGTGAAATAAAGACAGATGTTTGGCGGCAGTTGCCCGGAAAACAAATCTAAGGAGGTGATCTATCAGCCCTCCGAGTCTCTGCCCTGCTTAGGTTTCATCATCCTGGGGCCCGAAGATGGCCAGATTCACAGGCTACCTCTGGTTCCTGGAGATCAAAGTGTCGAGTTTGGATTTTGAAAATGCGCAAACCACAAAGCCCACATTCAGCCTAGTTAAAGCATTGTTCTCAGCGGGCATTTTTGTAACACAAATGTCAAACCGTTCCCTGGATCCAGCCGAATGACACATGTTTAGATTGTTTGATGGTGTTGTACACAAAGTGACGCTGACCTCACCGTGACACCGACTCCCTTCCAGGCCCACTATCATAATGTTGAGCCTGACAGAGTTCAGATGCACTAACCTATAATCATATAATTTGTAGAATGTTTAAGAACATAATTTGTACTACTTTTCCACTCTTTGATGATTGCAATGTAACCATCAACCGCTTGTTCTCTTTCAATAACAATACCGGGCAGTATTTTCTGATCTTCACACAGGACCACCACTTCATGTGCCACCCACATAACAAAACCAAGTGCCAAACAAAGCAGGCCAGTGAAAAATTGCATGTCCAAACCCCTAAAACACATTTTTAAAAAAGCACACGTATAAACATTATACATTACACCGGTGACAGCCCCCCTTTTCCTATTCACACTCGGATAAGACATAATAAATCACTGAAAGAAGCCCATGAAATAATCACACAACACTGAACAACAAACAGAAGAAAAGAGCGGGGGGGAAATTCTCACATCTTTGTCTCAGAGGCGTTGCAGTAGCTGCTTCTCTCCATCGGGTGTCGCTCAACCACTGCACCTACTGCATCCACCCCCCCAACCTCTGGGCTGCTAATTGCACCGGACCAATCACAGGAGAGGTGGGCGGGTTTCCATTGTTACTACAGATACTCGGAGAAGTTTGCACCGACCTGCTGCAGCTGCACCTATGAGTCTCCATGTAAATGAATAGCCGCGGCCCGCGCGAGACAGACGAGCCGATTATGCCGAGATAAGGAGCATATGACTCGCCCCTCCGTCCGATAATGGCACGCGATGGTTCATCCGCGGAGGATTTCCCGGACAAAGTGATGCCCATAGCGGTTCCGTGCACGTGCAGCAAGAAGTGCAGGAGTCGGAGCAGCAGCGTTGTGTTCCTGGGATTATTCCTGCTGTCGCTGACCCTTCACGCTGTCACCCTTGTCTGCTATTTGGACCTTCGGTCCCAGGTCAAAAGGGAAATTATTCACCAGAAGCGGGACTCAGTGATGACACTGGCGGGGAGTGACCTGGCTGACCCGGCGGAGGTGCTCTCGCTCGGCCACCCAGTACGACTGGACTCCGGCAGCAGCAGCGGAGGAGAGAGTCGTGAGGTAAAAATAAAAAGGGGGTAAAAAAAAAAAAAAAACTTAATGAAGAGACACCGGAGCTTCTTTAAGGCGACATTGTTGTCATTCCTCACGCGGAGGCTGTTCGTGTTCATTCACCTCCGCTCGGTCCTCCTGTTCCCGGTATCACGGTGTCAGGTTTTGTGTCTGCGCTGTTACGGCATGTTTCTGGGCAACTTCTTTTACAGTAGCCTGTCACGGCGTTTTGTCAGCTCAGTTTCCAGACAAGTATGGGTTTTTTGTTTTGTTTTGTTTTTTTTAAGGATGGATTTGCGCCCCCGTGTGCGTCATTCCGCCTCTCTGGACTGAGACGCACTAAAAGGTGTAGGCTTTAAATCTTGTCACCTGGCCAGTGTCTCCGGTTCAGGTAAACACATCCAGGGTGGGCATAAGTTGAGCAAGCATTAGGGCAGTCGTGGTTCCGATTTTTGCCTTTGTTGAGTAAAGAAAATTCTTTCTTCCTTTCTTTCTTTCTTTCTTTCTTTCTTTCTTTTTGAAAAAATAACTCTCAGTAAACTCATTGACTAATATAATGGGCGCATTTTTTATTAAGTAAAACCACATTTTAAACCAATTTATCTCGTTCCCAGAGCAGACAGAGGTCCAGTGCTCAGAACTTAGGCAGCCTGCCCAGCTGGAATCGCAGAGGCAGGTCAGGCTATGTGCTGGAGCAGGTGGACGGAAAATTAACTGGATCACCAGCAGGTGCAAAGCCCAAGGGCTGATGTAAATTCATCAGGACTTTAGATGAGGGTACTTGGTACTTGGAGCAAAGCCAGCCCCGCTTCTCATGTGTGTTTTCTTCCCTGGCAGCAGGGCTGACTGAACGGTCATTTGTGTTGTCTGTGGCTTTTGGCAACAACCCCCTAACCACTAAGACCACCACAACACTGCCACACACACACACTCCCTAATTTCATCAGCACAAAAGGCCCGAGTGCACCTCTCAACTTTGCATTGCTTGCTCAATTAGCTCATATGTCAGCGGTTGTGTAACCTTTTTACAGAGAAAATGATACTCTGTGTGGGGGGGCATTGGCTGGACATTTAGTTGTGCAGAGCTGTCAGCTGGATAGCCACCCAGAGGAATTCAAGTTATCCAGGATGGGCACATTTATTCCTCTCTAGGAAAGATTAATGAGATCCATTGATCATATTTGGATTTGCTCCATTAACATTTTCCTTTCATGAGCTCAGCCTATTAATTTAGTCCTCTGTGTGTCCTCTTTGCTAAGCTTATTTTAGATAGTAGTGGTTTCCCCCAGTTAAAGCTGAGTGAGATGGGCCTGGTATTTGGCCCAGATGGTGACGCTTCATGAGGTGAAAGACTGTGGCCCAGCTGTAAATATTTAACAGTGCTGTGATGCTGTCCTTGCCAGATGTCTGCATTAAACAACTCTGATTACACATCCCACAGTTTACATAGTTGGAGAAACAGGAGCATGTGGCATTTAGACGCAGCAGCCACACTTGTTAGCTTTTCTGGCATTTCCTTTGAAGGATCTTTCTTCTTTTTTTCTTTTTTTTTGGGAGGGTTAAAAATTGTTTATTGGATTTTTCACACAGCTCTTCATCAAAGGCACTTCAGGAGCATTGGGGAAATTTCACGTGATGGCCAGGTATATACAGACAAGTGTAACCAAAAACATGAGATGCCTTGAGAAAAGTAAAGCAAAGTACAGTAAAGTCAGGTCCATACCAACACAGGCCAGCTTTCCAACATGGCATAGATGAAACGGCGAGGCTCTGTTGTCACGTAAGCGCAGTGAGTCGGGCTGCAGCCTCCGTTCAGATGGACCTGTTTTGTGTTCAAATTGTGTTTTGAAAAACACAATTTGAACGCGGTGTGGTCTGTCGGCATGTAAAGGCAACCTTAACATCCGGCCGTTCAGCAGGGCTGGTCAGTGTCAACAAAAAACTAGAGAGCACCACCGCATTGGCATCACACCAACCATGACGCCCAGGTACAGAGTGGTTACGGCGTTAGTACGTAATACTTCATACATATGAGCATAACCCCACCTGTCTTTGAAGTCAGCCTTTATTTTGATGTCAGCTACACACCTGTGGAATAGCGACAGAGAAACTTTCTGATAGGTCCCACTGCAGTGGTTGTGTCAGGAGCACATTTTGCCACAATGAATTAATGAAAAGATGATTTTTGGTCAGTTGAAGTCATTGTATCAAGGAAGAATAAAGTTGATTTAAGTGAAAATCAGTTGTCTTAGCACTAAACTAGTTTTAAATGCTATATATATATATATATATATATTACTTGATTGTTAATTGTTTATTATTCTTTTCTTTTTCCTTCTACTCTTAAGTTAGTATGTAATGCTTTTTTTTCTTGAATTTTTCATCTTGCCAACACTTGTCATTTTTTCCACTGAAAAGAAACACAAGTTGAGTTATTATTGAGGCTTGGCCTCCTCTTTGCGGTCTCTTTTTGCAGATGCACACCTGATCTGAAGGTCGTGATCGTGGCTAAAACTTCCAGATAAGAATCTTGGCTGTACAAGCCGTGATACTACAAGTGTGTAATCGGTTTCCAGAGTCTCTCCCTGAACAGGGGAGGAAAGGCCTGTGAGGTGATGGGAGGCGAAAAAAGAAAATAACCAAAAGCTATCAAACCGAGTTCAGACTCTGTGTGGGACTATTTGTATCTCCTTGGATGTTTTACAAAAAAAAAAAACGATTTTATAATCTTCATTTTCTCAGATGTAAGCACAGTATTGGAAACAATATTGTTTTGCAGACAAAGCTGGCACTGTTTATAGGTCTTAAGAGATCTAAACTATGCAGTCAAACCACAAGTGGAAATATAAAGAGATTTGTAACAGAAATTCATCTAGTTTCTTTAAAAACAGTTAAACTTTGAGCACTAATTTAAAAGCTCTCACTTTTTTCAGATCTTTCTATTTGCTTCTTAATGAGTCGACGATCTGCTCATTTATGATCTGGGCCCACAAAGTGAACAAACAGTCGTCACCTCACCAGTCGCAGTGGGTATGCCCTTGAGCAAGGCAGTAAATCCCAGCTGTCCGGCAGACCCCGCATAGTTCCCAACAGTAAAAAATCCCCTTCCCAGGTGTGTGTGTGTGTGTGTGTGTGTGTGTGTGGCGCTAAAATCTGTGCCACAAATGTGATGTAAGGCGAGCGAGAGCAAGTGTATCCCTCAGTCAGCCTGACCCTCGTTCACCTTACAGCAGCGAGTGAAACGTAATAAACGCGAGTCCACAGAAACATTTCAAAACCTAAGCTCAGAGAGTGTTTTACTCTTGAGCCTAACACTTTTCTTATAGCTATTATATGAAATAATTTTCCTCTCTGATGTATGCCTTTAAAGTCCCCGTGAAGAACAGATGCTAAAACATCTGGAGTCTAGTTAACGGCTATTAAAAAAGTCAGTTTGATGGGACGCAAAGTCCTCGGCGGCGTACAAGCTCTGGGGCGCCCGGGTGGGCTGTCACCCACATCTACTTTAATTGTGACCGCTGCGTAATTGGTTAAAACAGCAGTATCGTACATGCGCTGAGAGCAGGCCTACATATCAGGGATCAATCAGCGCAGACATAAAAGCACAAGTCGTAAGAGCAGAAACATCAGAAACGGCGAGGCTGCGAGCGTTTGCTCCGTATAAGCTTGCATCGTCTTGACAGACAGATGGCGTAGACGCCCAGTAAAGATTGAGTCCAGAGTTGCAAACATCCACCATAATAATAAATTCTCAAGGCCTTCTCAGCATTCAACAAGGAGTAGCTTAGCCAGCGAGTGTTGCAACAATCTGAAAAGTGATTGGCTGCTGACAGGCTACATTTCCCTTAGGTTGAGCTCCACAGACTTTCAGATGACAATCTATGCATAGCGTTATTAAATTACCTAAGTTATGGTTAAAAACACATGGCCTTTCAAAGAGCGGGCTCTGATACGGGCTAAAGGGAGGATACTTTTTTAAGTGATATTTTAGAAGAAAACGCGCAGTCGCTGTCGGACCAAGGAGTGTGAATCACAGGAGTATTAGGTGCAATCAGCTCTCAGGAGTATGCATGCCACTGAACTTGGTAATGCCCATTCAGCCAGCGATGGGCACCCAAATTGCAACCACAGCCAAACAGCCCTCAGTTTCACCTTCTCAAGCTTTGCAGCATCAAATTTTTAACCACAACTTAGCGGTCACTAACTGTTAGTGACATTGCAAGATTTAGAGACACCGCTGCAGCCAGAAAGTTTGCATTTGTGGAGAACTGTGAGGAAGAAATGCTACTGGAGGCCTGCAGCATTTTATTTCTTGCATTAAGCTTGAAATGCTGCAAATGTCAAGGACGTTTTGAGGCTAACTGGTAAGAATACATGCAGTTTGTAATAGTAAGTGTTAATAAGGCAAAAAAAAAGGAGTCTTGTGATCCCAAAATTACACATCCCTGGGGTGATTGAATTTTAGTCATATCCTCACGAAGCAACGGGGAATCTGCGCGCAACAGCAACCCCCACTCTTTGAAGATTTGAAAGCCCTCTAATTAATAGCATTTTTTCCCCCCGTGCGCTGAAAAAGAATGGTTTACTCAATAGTTGGCACTTGGCATACATACCAACACATTGTCATCCTGATTTACTGTAACTCTGCGTGCCTTTGAAGGGTACGAAGGCTGTAAATGTTGTAATGAAGTGAAATGAAGCAAAAAAGGGCGAAAAACCATTTCTCATAGTCATATAATGGAAGGAGGGGAAGAAAAAAAATCACTTTGTTGCCTTCATCTAAAGTACGAGCCGCACCAGTTTGGTAGTAGCCCCGCAGACTGCTTGTTTGTCTTCTGTCGTTCTGCTGGGGCTTAATCTCGGGCCAGAAATTGGCTGTTGAATCGTGTTTGGCTGTCAGAACAGAAGAAAGTGTAACGCCATATGGCTGAATATACACCACAAATCCTTTGAGAGGTAAAAGCCCCCCCCCCAGTATGCCAACAGCTGGAGAGGAGATGTGGAGGCACCTGCGCACCAAATGAACAGCAAACGTTGCCGCTCGCAGGAACATCTGGAGGTCTGCGCGCCGAGAAACCGTTCCAACACACAGTCCTCCATCAAGCTGGAATTCCCGTGTTCGTAAGGTCAGACACGGCTGGCAGCTGGTCAGGGATGTAGACGTTAACTGCTTCGAGCTTGCCCAACACAGTCGGCGTCGGGTGTTTGACATGATACATCTCATCCCCCATCGAGAGTGGGGGGAAAAAAAGGAGGGTTCCCACATCTGAGACGAGGTATAGGAGAAATTCGAACCATAACTTCTTTTCGTGTTTTGTAGCGGCTCTGCCTTGTAAAGGCCCACAAAAAGACCCTGGGAGTTCATGCTGCTTTCAGGAGAAGGAGCTCACTTGTCATCGGGGCTTAATAACGATGTTTACTCGAGTGTCACAGATGGAAACAGGGAATATATCATCCTGGGCACTACTGGGGTAGGCCCCCCAAGGAAGGCCAAAGTGTCTGTCGGTAAGCTTGTCTGCTTCGTTTCTAAGCAGTAAGGCGAGCCGATACGTGGTTATTTATTATCTTTTGATCCGTGCTAAGGTGCCGCATGCGTCACTGCTTTGGTAGATGTCAGTTATCCAAACACTGAGCAGATGTCCAGCTCTCTACAAGCTGTCTGGTTGTCAGCAATGGAGAGCCTTTATGTCTCGGGCTATTACCTTTTATTTATGCTGACACCCCAAAGTGTGACCAAAAAGCTGTCTCGTTTACTGCGAGGCTCGATGAAAAGAGTTGGCTTTGGGTGGTCTCGTTTGTGTTTTCAGTGCCAGTTTTTTGAGGGTTTTTTTTTTTTGTTTTTTTTTTTGGTTGTTGTTTTTTGTTTTCTGGGAATCCTCCAAAGATGTGATCACAAGCTGGCTGTTCGAACAGAAAGCGACTTGGAACAATCCATGTTTTAAACTCTAAATCCTTAGCACGAAACATTGCCTTGTCAGAGCCAGACACGTCACGAATGTGTTACAGTCGGGTCAGCGCGTCCTACAGAGTTCATGTGAATGTAGGTCGACCAGAACCAGTCGCATATGAACAAACGTGCGGTTTGTCCCGCCGCTCACTTGCCCATGGGAACACCCCGCCGCTGTAGCGCAACTTCCCGTTTTTAGGGATGAGCTCAGACCAGACCAGCTACATCAGATCCTTTTCCTTTGACAATTTTTTTGTAGCTTATTCATACCACCATTGAATAGGGCTGGGACCAGGTGCCATATGAATGGGTATTGCTCTCAGATTAACCGCAGTTCATGTCCTCCTTTTGTATAAAAAGGCGAATTTTAGAAGCAGTCGTGTCCAGGTGACTGTCTCAAACGTCAGAAACGCAGACAAAAGTGACTTGGGTTACAGGATGCGTTACAGCCCAAATGGGACAGACAATGACTTGGCCGCATGTGAATGTGCTGGCTGACAGAGTTTCGCATCTTTTCAACTGCCCCAAGTTGTGTCTCTGCAAACATTATACCCTCCAAGAATAGAAAAGGCCACTTGTAGCAAGAGTTTCGCTCTCAAAAACTTTGTAGCATTCAGCCCTTTTGTGTTGGGTTCACCGAATTCATCTAAGGTGGCAGCAGCTGGTAACAATAGGCGCAGCGTGCTCAAAAGATGTGGCACCTTTTTCAGTGCGTAATTTTCCGTCTTTAATGGTATTTTTCTTTGTGTCCCACCAGGAGAAGTTACTGTACAGAAAAGCTGACTTCCACGGCACAGAGGATAACAGGGGTATAACTCAGCGAGCGAAAAGAAGTCCCGGCAAGGAGCCAGAAACAGGTGCAGCCCTTTTTTTGCGTGTGTTACGAGCATTTGTCATCCTTTAATACTATTGTCTCTTTGATCCTTACGCCTTGATACACAAGACTGTTTTTTGTCTCCTGCTTTTTTTTGTTTTTGTTTTTTAAGCAGATCATCTATTTTCCATTGATCATAAAAAAAGGAAAACAAACTTTAGCTCTCTGGTTGCACCTGCATCAGTTTGTTTTCTGGATATGTACTTGGCAACGGGCAAGTCAACTGTTGAGCAATGCTTTCTGTAACGTGCATTTGCTTGGAGGGGACTCAATTCAGCATAATTAACTGGCTTATGGTAGGCTTAGAGGTCTTAAATTTTGAAAACTGTTTGCTAATGGTTTCTCACTTTCTTTCTTTCTTTTTGTGTGTGTGTGTAGAATTGATGTTTTATTGCTTTGTGCTTACTTAACAAAGCAGCGCCACCGCATAATGTTGCCATGTTTATAGAGCGAGAGATTCAATGGAATGGGATTGATTATTACTTGGATGGCAAACAAGGACAACAAGGAGTTTGGGAGGGCTGCACCAATTTGAAACAGACAATGAAGCCCGGGTCCCCCCCTATCCCCCGCCCCTCCACTAAAAATAATATTAGGTCCACCAAATTTTTTTTTTTTTAATTTTTTTTATTGTTTGAAGCTGTCAGCAAAGCAGTTATACACTTTGGAGTCCAGCTGTGTTATCAGTGACAATAATATTGCAGCAGAAGACAAAAAAACGTCCTTACTTTGTGAGTCATTTTCGAGAACCCAGCAACCATGCGTGAGCATAGCTTTCATTAATTCTGCTGAATTGATTTATGCTAATCAATAGCTCCATGGTAAACCATGTGGCTGGTATGTCTGAATTTGCTTTTGTAGTTTTTCTTTTCTTTTTTTTTTTTTTTTTTTTAATTTGCTCTTTCCA
>VUQG01011142.1:30968-59149 GCA_015106755.1 Etia nguti | reverse complement strand
TATGTTAGAATTTTTTTTTTTTTTTTTTTTTTTTTTTTTTTTTTTTTGTTTAGAATCTGCGCTATGCAAATAAAAAGAGGGGGAAAAAAGGGGAGGGAAGCCTTTGAAGTTTCACGTCTGAGTGCAACAAGTGCAGCACGATCACAAGGCATTCCAATGTCTGTCTCGTGACACTGAATACTTGGGGGCAAGTTTGGTGATTGTGTTTAAATTAGAAGAAAAAACTCACCTTCGAGACTTTCTACATAAATCAGTAAAGTCCCGAGCCTCTAAACACTAATCATTCCCAGGTCTCTCCTCTGCTCTTAGCGCACAGACAAAGGCTTTTGTAATCTCAGCCTTAGATGTGTGCTTTTGTGTGTGTGTTTGTGTGTGTGTCCTGTGTTTGCACATGTGCGCACGTGTGTGCGTCCTCGGCACTCCTAACGGGCACCAGATTTCAGATAGGGCTGCTCGTTAAGAGAAATCTATGCGGATGCATCCAGTCATTTAGCCAGAGGAGAAACACTGGCCATATGTTTGAGGGGGGACTCAAACTGTGAGGTTTTAAGGTTAAATGGCCTTTGTAGTTATAATGACATGGTAAACACAAGAGCAACCGAGACGGCTTTTTGAAAAGGATTCTTCAGCTGTGCGCGGCGCATATATACGTGCACGCGCACACACCCTCTTGCAGATGCAAACACTGAGAGCATTTCGTCTTTCAAGCACTGACATAGATGCCCCACCAACATCCGTGCACGCACATCCATACACATGGTTGTAAAGGAGGAGACACACACACAAACACACACAAAAACACACATGCACACACACACTTTCATCTGCATTCTCCATCTGGGCTTAATTCAAAGAAAAGGATTTTGGCAGGATAAAGTATCTCTCTAATGATCTTCTCCAGTTCCACTGCCTGTGAATGCTTAAGGCACTTGTTCATACAGAGGAGGTGAAACCACACTTACAAATTACTACACTACAAGATACCACAGACTGACATACCTCCACTCCAGTGTTCAGTGCACACCATCTCAATCTGTTATTTCAGCCTATTTAGGATACCTACATGGAATGATCTGGATGCTCGATGTGTCATCTGAGATGATAATTGTTGAAGAGGGCATTTGAAGCTTAATCACGCTGCTTTGGTTTCTTTCAGAATCAACTGGAAAGGAAAAAAGGAAAGAGAAGAAAAAAGGTATGACAAAATCCGGCCTAAGTTTCTGTTATTATGGTCATTTATTTGACTGCTATCTGCTGCATGTTTCTAAAAAATGCCCTTGAGAAGTCATCCAAAATCCAAAAACCGCCTTAGCTCAAAGTGGGCAACAAGCTTTCAGTATCTTTGTAAATGTAATTCTCGCCTCCTTAGCTTTTTTAATATCAGCAATTACAATCTGCACAGTTACTGCAGGGGCAAATTAGTGATTTTTGGTGATGTATAATTAAAACTGACTTGACTGCTAACAGTTTATTCCATCTTTCTCCACAGGGAGAAAAAGGCCTGTGCCAGGACCACCTGGCCCTCCTGGTCCCCCAGGCCCACAGGGGCCACCGGGTATCCCTGGAATCCCAGGTATTCCAGGAAGCAATGTTGTCGGGCCTGCAGGGCCCCCAGGACCTCCTGGGCCACAAGGACCGCCAGGCGCTCAAGGTCCAGCAGGTATAAAACTTGCATCGAATCCTCCCCGATAAGCAAGACTTGAGCAAGAGAGCTTGAAAACGAGCAGAGAGATCCTTTTCTTAGATTACAGTTATTTCCTGCATCCAGACACTTTCCCACAGCAGAATGGGGCTCAAGTTGTCAAAATTGATTCACTCATTGCTCGCACTGTGAGAGTTTCTGGTGCAGGATGTCAAACATTGTGTGGAGCAGAAATGATCTATCTTTAAACTATGCCAGAGTTTGTTTTCTTTTAATCATCCTCTCACCTCAGCAGTGCAGAGGCCAGAATTTGAACACGTCTCCCTCTTGCTCTTGCAGGGGTTCCTGACAAGGGCAAAACAAAAGAATTCCAGGTAAGAGTATGTCACCTTTTTAAAATTTTACATACAATTTTCTCCCAGTCGCAGCTTCTGGTGAAACAGCTGTTCTCCTGTTTTACGTGAATTTGGATTAGTCACCAGAGATCTTTTATCTTCCAGCCAGCAGTGGTTCACTTGCAGGGGCAGGAAACAACAATCCAAGTGAGAGAAGGTGGGTGCTCCGTCTACGCTCATTTATAGTCACACAGAACAAAAAAGCATGCATAATCCCTGCCATTGGTTAAACACAGAGTTCTGGATGTGTGCTAATAGACGTGCCTGCTAAACCTCAGAATTACAAGAGAAAAAATATAAACACAGTAGATTGTTGACATGCAGTGAATGTTTATACTCGAGATCCAGCATGCCAGATTTGGTCATTTTTAAGAATTTCTGTGCTCACCAAGGACTTTTATACAGGGTAAATGTTACTACCAGTTTTTACCCATAGCACTGTGTAGGATTATAGACACCCTAAAGTTATCCTATAGCTGTTTTACAATCTGGAATGGTAACTCATACTCACGTTGCATGCTAACTGATTCTGATTATCCTTCATCACATCACGGGTAAGCATCATTAGCAGGTTTATACTGTGTGTCAATGCTGAGCTCTGGTTGCAGTTAAGCACTGCTGAAAGCTGTTTATGTTGACCCTCTTTGTGTGTTTGTTGTGACATGTTTAGATCTGTCTCAAGGCATCCTTAAGAACTGGAAGATGGTGTCCATCCATCACCGCGTGTTTAAAATGCACTCTCGCACTGGGCAGCTAGAGGTGCTGTTGGACGGTGTCTACTTCATATATAGTCAGGTAGAAGTGAGTACGGTCCTTGACGTAACTCTTTAAATTTACAGTTGCTTTTCAAGAGAGCTGGCAGTCGTTCTAGAGCTAAGCTCAAGAATGACAGAGTTGATCTGCCTGCTTTGTTTAAGCATATAAATGTTAGCTTTTTAATGTAAGACGCATTTCTTTTGCCCTTTCCCTGTGGCTAAATGTGAAGCTTCATAACTCATATTCATGCTGGCTTCTTTAATATTGCAGCTGTTTCAGCTTTAAATAAGCCCTGAAATTATCATGTGGAGTAGTACACACTTTAAAGTCTTGTGATTTTTATGCCCCCCTCCTCCCTCCCCGCCCCCTCATCTCCACCCCCATTTACCAGGTGTACTACCTCAACTTCACTGACATTGCCAGCTATGACGTGATGGTGGACTCCAGCCCGTTCCTCCGCTGTACTTGCAGCATTGAGACGGGCCAGCGCAAGTTCAACACCTGCTACACGGCTGGTGTGAGCCCGCTCCGCGCCGGCCAAAAGATCTACATACGCATAGCTCATGAGTACACACTCATCAATATGACCAACCACACCACTTTCCTGGGAAGTGTCAGACTTGGAGAGGCTCCATCTGCTGGACAGAACGGATAACTGCACAGCCACCGGCGCCCACCCCCAACCCCCCAATGCGTAAACAAAAAGCAGCAGTCACATTAGCCCAGATTCACACTGCCTGTTCATCCTGCCTGACGTGGGTTTGACACAGTAATTTAAAAGCCTATGTTTTGCCTCTGTTTAGACGGCTGGTAAAAGTTGAGGACGCCCCTTTAGTGACTTTTGTTCACTTTCACAAGATGTCTGTATTCAAATGAACCAAACAAGACAACTTATGCTGCCCTGTACTTTAATTCTGCGCAGAGATTGATAAACCAAATGTTCTCATCAGAGAAAAGTTTCTATCTGTAGTCGCCGTTTTGTACCGGCAAAGACGGTATCTCTCTTTAAAGCGAGGAAGGACACTGTGTTAATGTATACTAAGTGCTGTTGAATGATAATCTTGTATCTCCAAAAAGAACCCAAAAACAAATAGCTAAAAAAATAATATCTATTTGAAAGGTTTTGTTCTGTGTTTTTTTGGCCCTTTTTAATTCATTTGAATATATTAACAGTTTAAAGAAAATGGAATATGATACAAATGTTCAACACAAGTATAAAAGTATCTATGCAAAGTAAAGAAAATCCACTAAAACTGGAGTTATAAGGTGTTCACAGAGCAACAGCACTATATATTTTGCGCGCATTTGCACTACAACATCCCTGCAGAATATCAGTGATATGTTTTGTTACAGCGCTATTGTTTAGTTACCTTATGAATGAATCCATGTAGAGAAATGATAGTTGTTAATACATGCCTGTACATACTGTATATAAAATGGGATATACTTTTGTAAATGGAGTTGATTGATGGATTAAAATGTTTCATTTTCTGTCTAAACCATTCGTCTCTTGTGTTTGTGCAGCCGGTGGTATTAATTTAAAAGGTTACAACTTCTCTTTCATATCGGACTGTGCTGGCACGAGTACTGACAAGAACAAATGATGCTCTGCGAGCGAGGCCTTTGTCTTTATTAAAATGTGGCTTTTTACTTCGACTGCGAGTTTCACAATACATCTCAGAGTTTGGCTGTAATTTTCATGCAGTCCAAATGAGTTCCATCTTGAGAGGCAGGGCAAAGATAGTTCCTCATTTAAAAACTAATTTTGAAACTGAACATTTAGGTTTCCGGAGTGTACTGATGTGTGACTTCACTCGTTTGAGTAACTTGGGGACTGGGGGGGGACAGCCCGTTAGTCTCAAAATGCTCTATAATGCGTTATTATCACTAACAGCGTTCATGTTTTGTCTCAGTCTTTTCCTGGTGCACAGAGCCAGGGTTTTAGAAAATGATTTTCGCAAACTCCAAGGAGACATAATTCTACAATTAAATCAACCATGTTCTGAGGGAGTCGATGGGAAATTGGCCAAGATGCTTAAAACAAGCGAGGTATGTCACTGATTATACAGGATGGAGTCATCTTGGACATTGTACTACTGAGATTTATACCATTAGTGAGTTGTTCAGATAGCGCTGCAATAATAAATTTTATCGCAAGGCTTTGTTTTCTCTTAGGACATTAAGTCAAGAGTCTTCCAGGAAGCTAAGAGTTCTCTGAAGATATCTTCTCGGAGAGTCAAAAGGGACCCAGGCAGTCATAGAGGTGGGTCAGAGCTGAGAACTGAAAATATCTTGTTAGTTCCAGTCTAATCTGGTAATGAGAGCACAAACAGTATATGCTAAGTTAATAAAAATGAAAGTCGAGTGTTTATTTCCTTCTCTTGCCAGCTCCAACAGCATTTCTGCAGTTAAGGGCTGACACTAACAAGCGGCCAGACATAAGAGGTAAAACTAAATCCAAGTCGTTGGCTGTACCGCTGTGCCTTCTGCCATTATTTTGATGAAGCGTATCTTGCCTTTTTCTCACAGGAAATATAACTGTGATCTCTTGGACTGTTTCTGCACAGCGAGGAAATGCAATTTCACAAAAGGAAAACAGAATTGTTGTCCAAGAAGACGGTTATTACTTGGTGTTTGGACAAGTATTGTGTCACTCTAACTCGAGCAGAACTAAATTGATCATGCATATGATTTGTTCCAACCAGTTAGGTAATGTTCTGCCTAATTTGCAGGTTTTGTTTGAAAGCCCCAGCATAGTTATGGGTCATGTCGTTCGAAGTAGGGCCTCAGCTGAAGCCGAGCTGTTGCGCTGCCTGCAAGCGATGCCCGATAGATATCCTGCCAACACATGCTACACTGCAGGTCAGTGAGGGACTGCTGCTGTGGCGGTTCTTTGCTTTTGGATACAGGCGCTCTCTGTAATACACAGCGTTGTTCCTTCCTCTACTTATCGAGGTCAAGTAGGCATATTTTTGAAAATGTTATACTGTTCCTTGAAAGTGGACCTCTCGTGGTGATTTCCCGTTCCACATTTTCATTCTTAGACACTATACCAAAGTAGCTTTGCATGATATACAGTTCAAAATAATCCCTGTTCATCTTATATCGGGGCCTTTGTGCAGCTACACAGTTTATTACAGGTTTTAAGCCGTAGACTGTATCGGCCATTAGTTTTGGGCTCACTTTGAAGCATTTTGAGTGCTGCTATTTTGCACTTTTGGAGCCAGACATAATTATAACTGGAGCTTGCTTAGCTTGCTGCAAAGGATACGGATATCTGTTTATTGGTGGTAAATAAGAGGCTAATGAATCTCAAGAACTGTATTCATTCAAACAAGTCAGCAAGTCAAATTATTTTTCAGACAATTCAGTTCACAAACGCTTCAAAAGGCCCTAACACCGCAAGTGCAGTCAACTGCAACTTCCTGTGTTGGGACACCCGTCAAACCGGCCACACCCTGAGTTTTAAATATTAACAGCATCCATTAAAAAAAAGAAAGAAAAGAAAATTCAACTAGCATGCACTAACTTATCCATAAATTCCCAAATCTTTCTTTTGTGCCAGGCTATAAACATGCCTGTTAATGCTGTACAGGCCTTTTAACTGGGAGTCTATAGGTATTCAACCTGGTTTTGGTGCCAGCCTCAAGCATCCATTAGACAAACTGCAGTTTTTGGCATTTCTGCCCTGGGCAGTGCCCCTCACCTGAAACAAACCCATCAAGCCAACTTCCTAGTGGGGGGCCACCCCTCGTAAAAACCATGAGATGGCCATAATATCCAGGATATCCAGTTCCACTGAGATCATGCAAGTCCATTAGTAGAAAAAACAATCCAAAAGTAGCAATAGTAAAAATACAATTTTTATTTTTTTTACAATAGTAAAAAGGCTTTTGTGTATTGCAAACATGTACTGTATGTTTAAATACAGAGACACTTTCTGACACCCTCTGTTTAAACAGCATTTGTCCTCTGTTGCAGGCACAGTTCAGTTGCTTCAGGATGACGAGCTAGAACTGGTGATCCCAGACAGGCCCACAGCCCTGATATCTACAGATGAAGACTCAACCTTCTTTGGTGTCATACAGCTGAACTGAAACAAGACAGTGGGAGGATGATAAGGATGCAGCTGACTGTTGCTGGAAGTGGGAAACTGACACTGAGCAGCGTGAGGGCTGTGCTGATATAACGCATAGTGGCAGCAGCAGGAAAACTATTGTTCCTGCCAGGCAAATACATTTTTTCAAATATATATTAGCTTTAAAATGTATAATTTGGGTACATGTCCTGGCTCCCAAACATTTGTACTCATGTGCCAGCACCTCCTTTCATCGGTCTATTTTAGGCGTGTTCCTTTATACCTTGCTGGGGGCTTCCCTCCTGCTCCACCTACGCGCTGTCTGCTTATTTGTTCCTCTTGTCTATTTTAAAACGCTTTCCGTTTCCAGAGACTTTGTCAGGAACAAACAAATGTATAAATTTATCTCCCAGGAAGGTTCTTGAACACAGCATTATAAATAATGTATCATCATCAAATTAAAGTTGTTATAAATGGGATAATATGCATCGGTGCAAATTATTTCTCAACTTATATTTAAAGTGTTAGCAAATTCTAAATGCATTTATCTCTAAAAGTGGCTTCACTTAACACTAAAAACACAATATGTTTGTCTAAAACCCTTTTCTTTTTTATTTTTACAAATTATAAGGTCATTGCTTACATGTGACAGAAAGTGGCGATCTTAGTGGTCATGTCTTTATTGTCTAAATATAGTATCCACCTTCCCTATCTGGTGGCCACAGCTGTTTTCTCTCTCCCTTTTTTTGATGAAGCATGGCTATAAGAGGCTGTTGGTGTGTGTGTGAGTGCATATGAGCTCTGACAACAGCAGTGGTACAGTTTAGCAGCAGCAGAGGGAAAATGGTCAGACATATGTTCTCCAACTTCCTACTGCTCTGGTCACTCAGCCATGACCTTTGCGTAACAGGACTGACGTATTATGATTCGAAGGTAGGTTCAACATGATCAATATAAATGCTAAATGTTTTAAATTTGCACTACTTATTTATTTCTTAAGCCTACGGAATTGCTGGTTTTGATATTTTTTAAAAGTGCCCCGTCTCTGAGGCTCACTCTGTGTTCCTTTAATTTCAAGGAGCAGTCCTGGAACAATCGGAATCTCTCTTCTGTCCCTCTGGATTTGGATGTAAGGCTCAGAAGACTGGACCTGTCCAATAACTTCATCAGACAGCTGCACACGCTTGAGCTGCCTTACTTGGAGCAGCTGGACTTGAGCAACAACCAGCTGGATCTCATCTCAGAGGGGCTGTTTGAAAACCTGGTTCGACTTGAGCAGCTGAATTTGTCCAGAAACGAACTAAACAACAACCTTGGCAATAACAGCAAAGCCCTCCAATCCCTCAGCGGGCTGAAGGATTTGGACATATCAATGAACGGCCTGAGTGACTTTGCAGCTGAGCACTACCTTAGAAACAAATCTTCCCTCGATCAGCTCAAGATGACCGGTAATGCTTTAACAAGACTTTCACACAAATTATTCACAGAGAGTAAAAGCCTGAGGGCCATTGCTATTGACGACAATCTGATATCTGAGATTGAAGAGGGGACATTCGAATCACTGATCCATTTAGAGGTGTTAAACTTGGCTAAAAACAATCTTGCGCACATTTGTGATTTTAAATTGCATCAAGTGAAATTTCTAAATCTGAGCAGAAACTCTGTAGAGTTTTTTGTCACACATGAGGACAGCAGGCTGTACAGGCTTGAAGTTCTTGATCTGAGCCACAACAAACTTCTTTACTTTCCAATCGTTCCGAAAATGAACCGTTTGCAGTATCTTTATTTACAGAATAACATGATCGGTTCCTTAAATTCAGAGGCTGCGGTGGTGTCAGAGACAAATTCTCTTTATAGTGAGATTGTAGGTGAAAAAATTGCAATAAAAAACAACCTACACTCAAATTGGAGGCCCATGCCACTGATTTATATTGACCTGAGCTACAACCACTTCAGGTCTTTCCCAATCGAGACTTTAAGCCTCTTGCTGTCTTTAGAAACTCTGAGTCTCAGCTATAACTGTCTACAAAGCATCATCTGGGATGTGAGAAATTACTCTGACTCAGGACCCCTTCGCCAGCTTTTCTTCCGCTCCTTAAAGCACCTTGACCTGCAAAGCAACAGGCTGGTATATATTTCCCCACCTTTTCTCAGTGCACTCACACAAATAGAAACACTAAATCTGCAAGACAACTCAGTCCAACCTTGCACTTCCGCTGACCACTTAGGAAGCACTAACTCAACACAGCAAACAAACCTTGATGCATTTTGTGTGGAATTTGCCTACTTAAAGACTCTTAGACACCTCAATCTTAAAGGAAATAACATAAAAATGCTTCAGCCTAACACATTTCAGGGGACTTCTTTGGTTTCCCTCAGCCTTGCAAAAAACCCATTAATGGTCATGCAAGAGGGTGCACTAGAAGGTGTGCAAACAACTCTTCAGTCCTTAATTATCAGTGAGATCAACTTAACCAGCTCTCGTCTGTTGTCTCTACCGTGCATGCCAGCATTAACCCGGCTGAACGTATCGAACAACCTGGTGGATACAATTCCCAGCAGTTTAAGTTGTTCTCCCCTGAGAGAAATTGACATAAGACATAATGTTTTTATGACTTTAAACCCTTCGTTGATTCGAGCTTTATCCACAAACCTTACTGTCATGCATATAAGCGGGAATCCTTTCAACTGCTGTGACAACAGATGGTTGATGGTCTTAAATGAGATGGAGATTAAAGTGCCCGATATCAGTGAGGCAGAATGCTTTACGAGAGTTAGAAACCTTACGATGACAGAATATCTGATGAACCCTTCATTGTACTGTTCAATGCACACAAAGGCACAGGAAGTTCATTTTGGACAAATTATGGTAATTGTCTTATTTGCAATTGTTTTGTTAGCAGTTTTCATCATGTTCAGCAGGAAGCTGTGCTGTACACAGAGATCTGTTATGGTGTGAAGTCTCAAATCTGTCTATTACTGTACCATATCATGAACACTTGGTGGAAAAGTGAAGATTTTGGTTATTGCACAAGTTTACAAGTTTGCAGGACATACCTGCAAACTTTTCATGACCTCTGCAGCTAAAATCTTAAAATGGAAATTGGCATTACTGATTCCCAAGTAGTTTGGTTACAGTGCACGCCAAATCAAGAATCACAAGAGTTTGTACCCATTCTTCATTGTGAATGTTTGTTTGAAACTAAAAGCTTTAGCCAATGGATTACATTTTTATGACGTCTATGAAGCCTTGCAGAACATTCCAAGAATCACGACTGGACTCCTGAATAATTCAACACAATTGCCATATAGACCCTTGCAAAAAAGCTTTTGTATAAACATATTGATTTGTATATATTTTTAAATAAGAATGGCTTATTTTGTCTTTATACAAGAAATGCCATTATACCAGCCTGTTCTGTAATATATAATGTGTGGCTCTGACCCTGGAGACTGTGGTCAGATGTTGCAACGGTGTATGGTTTACATAATAAACATGTTGCACTGAATAACCACGATATCTTGCAGTTCTTTATTTAAGAATACGATTCCCCGCATTTCAATATCTACAAAATAAATCAGTGAGGTGGGAAGGCGAACAATTATAGTTGAAATGCCACCAAATCATAAAATACTGACTGTAAGGTCATGATCAGAGAAGGTCGGCCATTAAGATTAAGTGAAACTGAGCAATACAAGATTAAACTTTGAATTGCATCCTACAGTACTGATCCACTGGCAATGGCATGAAAAGATATTTGAAATTGTAAGCAAGTAGCTCTGGATGTACACCAAAAGAAAAAAAGATATGCCATTGAGCAATCTTTCTTGCTGTCTTCCTATTGGCAAATCCCTCCTCTTGAAACTGATGCAAAGTGCCGTTTTGCAACTAGGACCAGTATATGTGATGTCAGCATTATCACGGGTACAGCAAAACTGCCTATCAATCTAACTCTTGAGCAATATTAACTTTAGGAAAATGTCTGTATTGCCCCACCCACACGTTTCAGGTTCTAGATCAAGTAGCAGCTTGACAAGTTCAAGCAAAGAGCACTTGAAGAAAAGAACACTGTGTGGATAGCATTAGGTGTCAAACCATAGGAATGCAACAAGTAAATTGTATTCATTCTTCTGCTTGGTGTTGATAGTTACTGGCATTTAGACATTAGCAACAGCTTGCATGCAAACTTGCACGACTTTCTGTTTCTACCTCTACACCAGGGGTGCTAAACACATGGCCCCTGGGCCAGAATCAGACTGCCAAAGACTCCATTCTGTCCAACTGGACAGAGATGGAAAAAATTTGAGGAAAAGGGCATAAATTCTGGACTTTTAACTGTATTTTCCATAAGTTTGACAGCTTTTCCTACTGATAAGGACCTCCTGTGTAACCATTCATAACACACCAAAGTAACTAAATAATAGATAAACAGTTCAATTCAATATCTGAAATTTCTATTTTTTTTTTTAAAGAGGGTCCACAGTTAAAAAGCCACAGACTATTACATCCATTACTTACAATTTGGTCCCAAAGAGTCGTATGGACAGATTTCTTCCATTTAATACAGCAGCATTTCTTTATTGTGTAGAAAAACTTTAAAAGGTACTTTTTTTTTTGTTATATGAAGATATCTGAGGAATTCAATGCATGGTTAAACTACTTAAAGACCAAAGTAAGCTGTATGCAGCCCACAATGTCAAACGAGTTTGACATCTTTGCTCTAGAATGTCAAATGCTGTCTGATTAAAAAAAATTCTGAATTCTTTTAATTGTTAATTTCATTGGAAATGAAAAAAAAAACCCTCAAACATGCACTATGAAACATGTCTGACATCTATTTTTTATAGGATTTTAACAACATATGTGGACCCAAAGTGCTTTAGAGACAGGCACATTTAGTTCCAGGTCTAAAAAAAAAAAAAAACAGTTTCAAAATTCAGGGTGGTATCGATGATACTGATCCAATACCGATATTTTGTACAAAAACGTAATGTGTTATTGTATTTCAAATTATAGCTTCATAATGATTAAAGGGCATCAGACTACTTTTTATTATTGTTTAATAATGAAAAGTTATCAGATAGAAATTTAAAACAAAAAACAAAGTTGTGTGTTAATTGATGCCATTTGAACATGTATATCTATCATTTAACATGTATATACCTGCCTGGCCATTTCAACAAAAACATTCAACATTCACACTTTCCCTCATTCACAGTAGTGCTGTGCCACACTACAAATTCTGGTATCAATCCAATACCAAGTAAATACAGGGCCAGTATTGCCGAAGTTATTCAGGCAGCTAACTGGGGGAGAGTAGTGTGCCATGAATTCTCATTTTAATCACCACTATATCACTGATTGTTACTTTCCACAATAATTAGTTAACACAAAGAAAAACACACCTTTCAGCTTTTCATGTGTTTTGAAACTGGGTTTTTGGAGACCTGGAATGTAAATTTTTCTGTCTCTAAAGCACACAAAAGGGTTTGGACATTTTTCATAGTGCATATTTGAGGTTTATTTTTTCCAAAGAAATCATTAACACAATTCAGCGGGCTAAATACTGAGCTTGAAGGATAAAAGCAAAGTATCGATCCAATCCTGCTAGTATCGATCCGATACCAATACTAGTGTTGGTATCGATACTATCGATATTTCGATCGATCCGCCCACCTCTACTGGCCGATGGCCTCTTCTCAAGATGGCGCACTGTCATTGGTTGAAGAATGAGTGGGATACATTTTTATGATAACCGGGGTTTAAAGAAGAAACCGAGGTCAAAAAGAAGAATAAAAGGAATCGTTCCACTATGGTAATTTGCGAAACCCCCAACAAAATCTATGACAAGAAAAGGACAGTCAAAGTCAGGAATAATAACGCTAATTGGCTAGCTAACTAGCCGCTAACTAGCCACCAGTCATACTCGCACGCGGCAGCACGTCATGACTCCTCACCATCTGGCTGTCAGCCTCCAGTCGGCTTCCTCCACAGTCTCCCAGAAAGTGCAGTTAACTTATCAGCTGTTCTTGCTGGAAAATGCCCGGAATAAACTTGAACAAGACCTTCGCAACTTCACCATCAAGGTAAAGCTAGCTGGCAAGCAAGCGACTAATTAATGCATTTAGTTACGTTAGCTGATATTGCTAAGACCAGTGGAAAAACGTAAAGGGTGTTCTGTTATTACAAAAACATGAAATATCAACTGACTGCCAAAATTTATTTCCTCTGAACTAATAAACACAATGTATGTGTATTTTTAAATAAACCACAGATACGCATGTCCTTTTCCCCCCCGTTTTTTACAACCAGGCCTATAAAGATGTCCGAGGTTACCTGAATTCATCTTGTCACAGGAGCTTGTTCAGTGATCTCTCAAAAGCTTTAGATGTGAAATGTCAAACAGTCGCAAAGCTTTCCGCTTTATTAAAGGACCTCACAGCTGGTAAGTTATAAATTAATCGAATAGCTACAGAAGGATAAGTACCTGTATTAATAAACCTCTGCTGCCTGCTTTCCCCGTCAGACCCACAGGTTTGTCTTCTTCCTAAAGTTAAAAATGGAGTCAGCGCAAATCAGATTCAGCAGCTTGGCGGCAAAGAGATTCAGATCACAGATGTTTTTAAGTTTGGGCCCATGTTAAAGAACTCGCTGATGGCGAGCTCAACAGCAAAAGCAATCCAGGTGCTTGGAGCCACGGTGTCTCTTCAGCAGCTACAACGCTTCCGCACCTTGAAGCCTGCAGCAGGCTATCAGGGTGACATGATATGCAGCCGTTCTTCGAGCCTCACCAGCACTGTTTTGACTTCGAGTTGTGATTTTAAGGTTGAAGAAAAGGAGGTTGATTTTGAGGAGAAGAGCCAAGCGGATGCTGCGATTTTTCTACCTGTCACTCGTGAGAGCCATGACAGAAGTGCAGAGAGGCCTCAAATACTTTTACCTCCCTTAAAAGCTGTTTTCCCCGAGCTCAGTAACCCCAAACCCATGAACACCACACCGCTATTACACTGGGGATGTGAAGATGATGTCAAGGTGCAACACCAAAAACAAACATCCTCCCAGCTGCTGCACTTCCTCAGAGCAAAAGCTAAAAACATGGGTTCACTGGAGGTCACGGACATGGAGTGGGCTAAACGTGCATACAGTTCAGATTTACAGCAGCCTGTGTCGCCTGCCATTACAACACAAAAAGACCAGTTCGGTCACGTTGTCACCGATCTGGTAGAAGTTCTTGCTCCAAAAACTTTGAATGCAAAGTTTGAAACCCAAGCCCCAGTCTTCACAGTGAAAAAAGCTGAGTCAAGTGGTTCTCTCATCTATAGTTGCGTGATTGCAACACAAACCGAACTCTGGGATATTGGAGACATCTTTGCAGAGGTAGTGCAAAGGGGCTCTGATCCTGGCCCCTTGGGAAGTGAAGACTGCCAAAATATAACTACTCAGGCAGAGATCGTGGGTGTGAATATCCACTGGAAACCCAGAACTCCCAAGTGCGTAGACCCTGAACGTGATAACAGTTCTGATGGTGCAAAAATGGCAACAACCGACAGTTTCAAGATTCCCGAGTTCCAGATTCGAAGATTTGAAGAGACTGAGGTTGTGGTGTCTCACATTGTGAGTCCGAGCAACTTCTACATCCAGCAGGCAGACTCCCATGAGAATCTACAGGCCTTTGCCACAGAGTAAGTTATTCAGCACTGAGGCTAAACTTAAGTCTGCTTTTTCTCAGATTTTCCCGCTGATTCACTGATGACATTTTCAGAACTTAAAGAGCCACTTATGCCTTTTATTCATAACCGTTTTCTTTGTAGATTTTTTTTTTCTTCTTTTTTAATAACCCACATGTTTCTGGTCGTCGTCATTATTATTTTCATTTGGCGCAGCTGGAAAGCCAGTAGATCATATGCTGAGCAGAACTGCATTCCAGATATTGGAACCGTAGTAATGGGTTGGTTCGAAGAGCGAGAACAATGGTGCAGGAGCCAGGTGATAAAGATATGTGGAGTGAGCAGAGGTGGGTTCTGTTGTTGTATTGAAATGTTTTTGCAGATGTATGCCTCTAGATGGTAGCAGTGTCACTTTGCTTTGCTGGTAGCCACTTGGAAATATCACACTGGATTTTTAGTCTTGCTTTGTATGTTCTGTCTTTTGGACGTAAGATGGTGCTGGGACAGAGACATCCATCAAGTTGGAAGTGAAAAGGTTGGACTATGGAGACACTGGCTGTCTGTCACTGTCAAATATGAAGGAGCTGACCCCTGAAATGGCTACTGTACCACTTCAGGCTGTGCAGGTTTCACTGGCTAATGTAAGTGGCTTTACAGTCTTCCACCTGCATGGACACTTAAAAATCTTCAGAGAGAGTCGTACGGACTGTCCCTGTCAGAATTTGCATACATGGAAATGGTTAAAAAGCTGTGCTGTGAGAGTGTGGGCTTAATTATTTGCATTTGTCCGCTATTAGTCACAGCGTTATCTGTTACTTGGTGAGAAAAGGAAATGAATTATCTCAGTTCATGGTATTTTGTGTGTATTTCCTACCCCTTAGGTGACGCCTGTGAATGGGAGAGATTGGTCTGAGGAGGCAGTCGGCTGGTTCAAAGCGACTGTACACAACAGGACCCTCTATGCCAGGCTGTACCCACAGGAAGGCAAAGTCACAGTCGAGCTGTTCATGGAGAAGGGAAAGCTCGGAGCCATGAGGTACCAAAACATAAAACACAGTCAATTAATTGTATAAAAAATTTTAGTGGACAGAATTTTAACAGTAAAAACATTATTAAGTCACCATTAAATATTTTATCAGTACAAGCAATGTAATTTGTTAAATTAAGAAGTAGCATGGTGACTGTATAGTAGCATAAAAAAGTCTTGAACCACCCCTTGTTTCTTTCTTCCTTTCCTTTCATGTATTTTGCTTGGAAAATGGGTGCAGCAGTGTGTTGAAACATAGGCAAACATACCTGGAAATGCAGGAAATAAGGCAAAAACTGAGTTTGCACAATTCTAACAAGTTTGAAAATCAATATTTGGAATGACCACTTATAATTTTCAACACAGCCTTAACTCTTAGGCAGCTCTCTTGTCACTTCTTTAAATTGTCTTCAGGAATAGTTCTCCAGGCTTCTTTAAGGACATTTAGCACTCTTCTTTGGAAGTTGGCTTCCTTTTTGTTCTGTCGAGATGATCCCACACTGCTTCAGTAACCTGCTCTGAGGCAGCCAGCCCATTACTGACCGCGATTTTCTATCCAGGTATCCTTTTACTGTATTGGCAGTGACATTGGGATTATTGTCATGCTGATTGGCTATCTGCAGTTGGATGCCTTGCAGATGGCATTGCATGGTGGTGGATCAAAATCTTAACAGTACTCATCAGTCTTGACAAGATCCCCAGTACCTCTGGCTGAAATTCAGTTTTCCATTTCCTCTGTTAAGCTGTTTGGTTTTTTTTGTTTGTTTGTTTTTTTTAAATGTATGTTGGCTTGGCTTGAAATGGAGTCTCAAACCATGACAGCACCTCCATGTTTTACAGATGAATGAAGACACGCACTGCTGCACCTCTCTCCTGACGACCTCTGTGCACATTGATATTGATGTGAACCAGAAGTTTCATCCTCATAAGACCTGTTGCCACAGATTTTGCCTGCTACTTCTTCTTTTGTCCTCCTCGTGTCCAGTTTGCCCAAAATCTTTTGAGGACACACTGCATGCTGTCCTGAGATATGCTAAGTTTTAAGTTCATAGCTCTTCAGGAATCACCTTGTTGATGCAAAAATATTATGCCTGTGATTCAGCAAAAGAAATAGGAACACATTGTGTTTTTACAACAGGCTGCTAATAAGAAACGGACTAAAGTTAAAATGTAGAACTGGTGTTTAACACAGAAATTGACTTTTTTAAATCTTTTTTTTCTTAATGCTCGAATCATTCAAAGGCCACAGTGTTGGGTGGCTTAACAAATGTTCCTCTGAAAATGAGCAAAAAAGCAGCAAGTGTTCAAAGAAGCACTTTGAAAAACTTTCTGAAAGCCTGGACAACAAATTAGGGGTGGCTCAAGACTTTTGCACAGCACTGTTTATCTGTTTGTGCCACAAATAGGCAAAATACAATCATCTACTCTTGCCTGCAACATTCAAAAAGGACCAATAAATAATTATCAAGTATGTGGTCCTCTGGCTAAGTTTCGTAAGTCGTCTGGGAATGGCAACGTTTTTTTCTGTCTGGTAAATATTAGTAACTTGACGAACACACTTTGCACATCGTTTCAGGAGGGGTGCTTCAATGTCTTTGAGACTGGCCCAAAATGGACACGCCATCCACAGCAAACTTAAGACCAGTCTCATCAAAAGAAGTAAGTTGCATTATATTTAAAAAATGCATTTTCTCCAAGAGTCCACACCACACTAATACACTTCATCGCGGTGTGTTTATTCCCCGGTGTCACCGCTCTATTTTGATAATCGCAATCTTTCATTTTGTTTTGTAGACACTGTTCAGCTTAAAGCCCAGAAACAGGACTCTGACTGGGAGAAGTATCTCATATCGTGCTACACTCAAAGGAAGTAGTTCAGGTGTGTGTGTGTGTGATTATGTTGGCGCCCTTTTATCTTAATTGAATGATTGCACAACCAGTGCTAAAGTTAAAATGCAAGCTTACTGTACCATGCAGCTCGAACATATAATGTATACCAACATTGTTTATAGTGTAAAACCTAAACGAGTAAAATGTTTGAATGAGGAACAAAAATATTCCGTTTAGACTGACCATCTGTGTGCAACATATAGTGGACTGAGTTGTCGCCAACTTAAAAGGCTATACAAAGTTTAAAGGTATTTGGGAAACAAATTAAATGTAGATTTATAAAGGATTGACTGGACTTGCACACATTAAGTCGTGTGTGTATAAATAAGCTATCTTGTGTATTTTTAGTTCATACAGTTAGAGCTGGAAAACTGTTTCAAGAAAGCGTACATTTATATTCTGTCTAAGACAACTGAACGGGAAATTTCTTTCATCTTTTTTATCTCGAGCTTTTCTTCTTTATGTACAGGGAAAGGGTAAAAAACTAGTTTTGCTTGTTTTATTTTGACTATGTAATTTGAAGATATTGGTTAACCTGTTCCCTTTCCTGAGTTTAAAAACAGAACTTTATTTCAAGTCATGATTATTTTTAGCCACTAGACGGTGCCAGCTCAGTCTGATTACCCCGCTCTCTATTAAGTTGTATTCATATCTATATTATTGCCTTATCTGCATGCTACAACAGGTCTTTTTTGGTTTTTAAATGTATAATTTTTCTTTGACGATAATCGCTGAAAAGCTTAGCTAACTTTATCGTAGTTCTTATGGAATGGCAAATTTGATAACTTTATGTTTGCATATCTGCTTTTCAAATAAAAATGTGTTCTCTACAGTTGTACATTTGTGTCTCTTCCTTGTGTAGAGAGAATGTAAATGAGGTGCAGTTCATTCAGATTATTAGCAGGCCACCCAAACCCTCCCACTACGCTGTCAGAAGTGACGGTACGGCCTGCGAGTGACGCAGCAAAGCTCACGGCACAGTGAGCCGCTGTGTGTCATCTGACTGTACATGACAAACAACCACGTTGTGTTGCTGTAAATCATGGTTTCTACTGTTACAGGGAAGGGTGCGTGACCACAACTAACCTGTTGCTATGTAAATAATAACTTTTAATATGAACCATTTCAGAAAGTTTAAGGGCAAGCACATTCGGTAACATGCCATATTAGACTTAACTGAACCAACCTGTGTGACTGGATAAATATATTCTTGTGCAAGTATAGTTGTAATTAAAAAGTCTAGATAACATCAAAAATTAAAGCTGTATTTTATTTTTAAAGTGCAAATGACAATTTAATCAAATCATCAATCTTTTAAAGTGCTGGAGCATTCAAATTTAGCCACTCCATTAGATTGTGCAGTCGTTGACTAGTTCATATATAATCTGGATTGATTCGTAAACCTGTTAATGTCTCAGCGGCAGTGACTCGAGTCAAAAGCGTCCTTCACTTCCCTGCCCTGCCAAGCACAATAAATAATGTGGCAAGCTGAGGCCTTTTGTGTCCACACAGATTCTTTCTTTTGCCCCGGGGTAGGCGGAAATCGAGGCGTTTGATCTGAATTCTGAAAGAGTCTTGTTGCAGCCCCATAAAGGGTGCCATTGTATGTAAATAGTTTATATAAGAGCATATGACCGCTACGGTGCAGGGCAGTGGCTAGTGGCGGAGGAATGATTAGCATTTTCCAAACGCATGGTGTTCTCAATCCAGCCTTTTGGCTCGCTAAAAAACACAAAATTTGAATTTATTTCTTCCCATTTTGTACACATTTTTGTGTACCACCAGCAGCTGAAGGTAAAAATCCATGTTCTCTCCTTTCTAATTGTTTTATACTAACATTCAGTGAGAGGTTGGATTTGGCGTGAGTGATGACTGACATGCCCCAGTGACTTGACAGATACTTGGCATCTTATGGTCTCATTATCATTTCCCTTTATGGCAGCAATGTTTTACTGAATATGCTTTAAAAGATACATAATTTTAAGATGTGTTTAAGTCAAATCTCAAAGAACATAGCTCTTCTCAAACAATAGAGATCTCTCAAGGGAAAAAAAGGAAAGCCTCAATGAGATGCATGTCTTGCTGGTTCCTTGGAGAAATTTGCTGGCAGTCTGTCAGTCTGTCTGCAGCTGGGCTGTAAGCCAGCCTGGGAGTAGAGTATTAATACAGGGTGAGCGTATCACGTGGTTCTGCAAATGTTTTGCAATTGGTTTCAACCTGTTGCGTCTTCTGACGGTGCATGGTGGTAGGCCATCGCCCCTGTTTTTATACAGCCGGCAGGCTACTTGGCAATTCTTGTCTGTTCCTGACTGCCAAAGCCGGCTTGATGCTCAGGTCATACCTCAAGATGGTCATCTTTGGACCCGGTGCTGCTTACGCCGCTTGCACTGCCGGCTGAGCCTGGTAAACCTCCAAAACTCATGTTACACCAGTTATATTTTTTTCTAAAATGCTAAGTTTTGTGTGCAGTTGTGGTCTAAAGACCTTATTTAACATGGCAAGCCATTGTGACTTCATGCCAGTAATGAAAAGGGGGGAGTAAATTTTCCTAGTAATTAACATTTTTGGGGATTTTTAGATGCAATCATCTGACACATGCGTACACCTGTAAAAACTTATATTAATCTGTTTTTTCCCCAGACCTGGAGTCGAAAATGAACTGGGGGTCCTTTTATGCCGTGATCAGCGGCGTAAACAGGCACTCTACTGGCATCGGACGCGTCTGGCTGTCTGTCATCTTCATCTTCCGCATCCTGGTCCTGGTGGTTGCTGCGGAGAGCGTCTGGGGCGATGAAAAGTCCGGCTTTACCTGCAACACCCAGCAGCCCGGCTGCAATAGCGTCTGCTACGACCAGTTCTTCCCAATTTCGCACATCCGCCTGTGGGCGCTCCAGCTCATCCTGGTCTCCACCCCTGCACTCTTAGTGGCCATGCACGTAGCCCACCGAAGGCACATCGACAAGAAGATCCTGAAGAGGGCGGGCCGCAGTAGTCCCAAAGAGCTGGAACACATCAAGAACCAGAAGTTTCAGATCACGGGAGCTCTGTGGTGGACATACATGATCAGTATCATCTTTAGAATCATCTTCGAAGTGGCTTTTCTCTACATCTTTTACTTGATCTATCCTGACTTTAAGATGGTGCGATTGGTGAAATGTGACTCATTTCCTTGCCCCAATACGGTGGACTGCTTTGTCTCCAGACCGACAGAAAAGACCATATTCACTGTGTTCATGCTGGCGGTGTCTGCGGTGTGTGTGCTGCTCAACCTGGCTGAGGTGGTGTACCTCATAGGCAGGGCCTGCAAACGGTCCTTCCGCGGCTCTGAAGACGAGTCAAAGTTACCGTGGATAAGCCAAAGATTGTCCAGTTACAAGCAAAATGAAATCAATCAGCTGATAGCAGATCATTCCCTCAAGTCTAAGTTCACTGTGACCAAAAAGAGCCCAGCTGAGAGGGGTGAGAGGTGTTCTGCTTTCTGAGACTCTCTTGAACTAATGGGCAGTAACCACACCTGACCATGTAGTATCTCATGCATTAAAGTCACATATATACTGTGTATTAGGTCAATTTCAGCTTTTTGGCTATTTATTTATGCATAATTCAGTCAGTGAATCTTAGATTCTTGTTTTGATCTGTCTATTTTTACTCACAAATGTTGGCTGCTGTTCTTGCCTAAACTATTAAGAGCCTGTAGTGAAGGTTTAAAGACCAAACCGGTGGTTAAGAACATTTTAGCTCATTTACTGCAAATCCAAGGCAGCTGATATTACAGCACAACCAAGTTTAACTTGATTGGATCTTTAAGTTTTTGTTTCTTTGTTTTTCTTTTTTCTTTTCTTTTTTTCTGGTTTTCACAATGCTTCTGAAGGCTTCCATTATATTCTTTTCAGTATAACTAGCAGTTTGTCAAGTTGTTGACAAGCTTAGGCTGACTATGAGTATGATGCCTTGTTTTTGTAACAGCTTTAAAACATACCAGTTCTAAATGGTGCAAAAAGTCTGCAATATAAAGATTGCTGTTTGGAAAAGGGTTTGTAATCTGTACATAAATCCACACCATAGCAGGTCTTTCGCTACTGAAATTTAAGGAAATTGTAGACGCCACAATTTCAAACTAAACAAACAAAAACAAGTAACGGTAAAAGTCAGCCGAAATGTTCCGAGACATCGTTTTGGTCCTTTAAAAATCAGAGGTTATTGAAGCAGTTTAAATGCTGGATGAGAAATTCAAAAAATGAAACCATTCAAAGCTAGTGCATGTATAGGAAAGTGCATATAAATGGGTAAAATGACTTTAACAGCTGTTAACAGTATGGTGGTTAGATTTTATTGGATGGTCACAGATTTATTCTAAAATTTGTGTAGACAGCAGTAACTTATTGCTACAGTTGGTGCTAGAAAAGACATTTTCAATAAAAAAACAAAAACAAAACAAAACAATGAAATACTGTCCAAACATGACTGCCATGTCATCACCGGTGCCCGTTAGACACAGTGTTGAAACCAGCTGCCTAATATCATGCCATCAAAAGAGCTCAAATGCACCGAAGCATGGAACTTCGACCGTGTGAAGTTGTGTATCTGGGGAGTTTGGAGGCTAGGTTACTACCTTGATCTGTTGTGTTCAGATAGTAGCACTCCCACGTATGCGAAGAAGTTTCTACGGAGAACACTTTTGTAAGGATGTTTAACCATCAGTGATTTTAATATTGTGGCTTCTACATGTGTGTTCACTTTGACGTTTCGGTAAACCTTCATCCATTTTCACCTCATAATCCCCAAAAGTTAAAAATGTCGGTGTTATTCCTTTCCGTTTGTCCGCAGAGGTACCTCAGTTTAGAATTTGTCCAGTCTCATTACTGCACATATATCCTTAAGTTAGAATACCTTTCTTTCTTTGCAGCTTTTTTTGTAAAATTTTCTTCCAGTTGTCTTAAATAAATGTTTGCAGTTGACGTACTGTTTAACAGACCCTAGTATTAACCATCATGATATAATTAGCGAACATCTCACTTGTCCTGTAAATGTAAGTAAAATGTAAAATAGCTGTTTATACAAATCTTTTGCCATGTGTGCGTGTAACATACAAAAAACCCTCTCTAAATGCACATGTAGCAGTTTACATCCAGGTAATCAATCCAGATAAACTATGTAATGGGTTGAAACTATATACAGTGTACATTGTGGATTACGAAGAAATAAACCGGCAGATAATATGAGATTATTTAGCAAACATGCAGTGTGTTGTTTCTTTGAGTACCTGATGAAATAATGAAATATGTCTGAAGTGAGTTGTCATGCTTAGTAGCGAGGAATTTTAACTCATTGAAATTCATCTTTTTTTAAATAAATAAATGAATTTACCCCTTCCTGTCACTGTGATTTGGAACTTCAGGATGCCAGTAGTTGTTCATCTCCAAATCATTCCTGCACCACCACCATCCGCACCTCCACCCCCATGATAGGAAAAGAGACCCTTGTGATATATTTAGATCTCGGGAACACTTGTGGCCAGACAGACTTAGCAGACAAGATCATTGGCCAGCTGCCCTGTCACTCGCCGTAGCATGCGAGCAGGGGTTTGTTTAATAGTTTACACTGGACAGTGCACACCGTGCCAAATTTAACCGAGGGGGGAGGGAGGGTCAAGGGAGGGCAGGTTGGTTGGTTTGTTTGTTGGTTGAGTGTGTGTGCATATGTGTTCTGTGGCCAGCTAAAGACCCCTGTGCCTGGATTCTGATTTCTGCGTGAGTTGTATTTGAAGACGGAAGACTGAGTCACTGAGCTCGTCAGCGTGGAACTGAGTTCGAGGCTTGCAAGAGTCTGCTTTTCTTGTCCATTCAAGGGCATTGTTGGGGGTCCTAAATCAGCGTTGCACGGAGGCCAGTCAGCAAAGCAGTGAGGCCTCATGGACCCTGCCAGACGTGGGAAGCTTTGCCACGGAGGATGTATGAGCTGACACGGTGACTTTCTCCAGTAAATGTGAGTTTTCTGTGATTTTTTTTTCTGAACTTTATGCTTTATGGACTGAAATATTTGTTTCTTCAGGAGTTTAAATTATAGTCCTAAACTTAAGTTAACTTAATAATGGTGCATGCTGTGGCCGAAAGCTGTAAGTGCAGGTTTACAGCTGCCTTATGTGAGCACACAAGTTGAAGTTGTTTCACTTCTTTTTCCCCAAATAATGGCATTATTCCCCATTGTAATGTGGGATCACACACTGTGGGGTGGGGGTCCCATATTTAAATTAATGATCAATCTGCGAATGTTGGTGCTGGCCCCCTCAGTGTCAACCCACTTGCCACATTTCAACACTTGAATTCATCCTCCTTCACAGAAGCATACCTTCTACTTCCACTCTTACTAGTGCATAGTCCATTCATCAGAAGCAGAATCTATTCAGAACCTAATGTGTCACAGGAGCTGACAGCTCCAACATTACTCAACTGTTTCTAATTCGCACTCCCACCACATCTGCCCGGTGTTTGATTTCACTTCGTGTGGCTCATGTTGCCATGGCGTGGGTCATGAAGGCCAGGAGCTGCAGAATCATGTCTGAAACCTGCCTTCCTCCTGTCCACACTTGCCAAATATATACCCTCCCAAAGTAAATATAATCCTGTTTGCATCCACGTGGATAAGACCACTACCTGCTCAGTGGCGGTCGCCCAGTTGGACACTCAGTTAGCAGCTTGGCTCCTGAGAGACTTGGTTGTTCTGATCGCTGCTGAACTTGGTAAGAGAATTTTTAGTTGTCAGGAAGGATGAAGCGTAAAGTCAGGATTAGTTTTACTGTAGTCATTTCATCTTTGTTGCTGTGTACACAAGTCTATAGATGAAATTATTGATTTCTGTTTTCAAATCCTCTGTAGTCCCACATCTGACCTCTCACAGCAATGGGGGACTGGAACCTGCTGGGAAAGCTCCTGGAAAAAGCCCAGGAGCACTCCACCGTCGTGGGGAAGGTGTGGCTCACTGTCCTGTTCATCTTCCGCATCCTGATCCTGAGTGCTGCAACAGAGAAGGTGTGGGGTGACGAGCAGTCGGGCTTCACCTGCGACACCAAGCAGCCCGGTTGCGAGAACGTATGCTACGACATCACTTTCCCCATATCCCACGTCCGGTTCTGGGTGCTGCAGATAATCTTTGTATCCACACCGACTCTGATATACCTGGGGCACATTCTCCATCTAGTCCGGATGGAGGAAAAGCAGCAGGAGAAAGAAAAGGAGAGAGAAAAGGAGCACAATCATCAATCAGACAAACAGACTCTCATTGTGGATGTGAAGCACAAGAAGGCTCTGATAAGAGACAATAAGGGGCGAGTGCGCCTGCAGGGGGAGCTTTTGCGCACATATGTCTTCAATGTGATCTTCAAGACGCTGTTTGAGGTGGGTTTCATCGTGGCCCAGTACTTTTTGTACGGCTTTGAGCTCAAACCAATGTACACGTGTGACAGACCCCCGTGCCCCAATGTGGTTAACTGCTACATATCCCGCCCCACAGAGAAAACCATCTTCATCATCTTCATGCTTGGAGTGGCCTCTGTGTCTCTGTTCCTAAACCTCATAGAGATCTACCATCTGGGTTTCACCAAGTGCCGCCAGGGCATCACCTTCAGGAGGCGCATCCAGTCCCATGAGAGTATCTCCAAGGAGCCCGGAGAGACTGCAGTGCCATTTGCACCAAGTTACGATGAGTACTTCCACGGGCACCGCCAAGTCCAGCCCGCTTACCCGCCGGTGCCCTGCTACACCGCGGCCACAGACTCGTCCTTCCACCCCTACCACAGCAAGGCAGCCTACAAACAGAACAAGGACAACTTGGCGGTGGAGAGGAGCAGCAGCAGCAAGCCAGAGGAATGTGACCTGAAAGGAAAGAAGGGAGCAGGATCTGCCCCTGGGTCACCTACGCAGGCCAGGCCTGGCCACAGTGCCAAACACAGCAACAACAAGACTAGAATAGACGATCTGAAGATATGAGGAGGTTTATGTTTCTCTGAGGGGTCTTAAAATGTGCAAGGGGATCATATGTTGCTTGGAAGTGTTCATACACGCCAGACTGACTCCCTTCTTCAAGATGGCACTGGTTTGACTTATTCCAGCTTAGAGGGGAGTGGTATTTACAGGGCACAGAGAGAAGCCTGAAATGGCACCACAAAAAAAAAACAACAACATTTCTGCTAAACTTTCACAATAAAGGAAATTCTGCTTCTTTATATGTGGAGAAACAAAGTTGGATCTCACTTCGGACTGTAGCATTAAATGTTAGATACTAGTCTGTCGCTGTGGCAACAGACTAGTTTTTGTATCTGTGTTTTCTAAGTTGTGTTGACTGGTATGAATCTTTCCACCATTCAGAGAGAGTCTGCTCAGGTTTACAGTGAGCTCGTCTTTATTTTTCTCAGCATGTGAAAAATCTAGAATTCAGGGCTGGAACTTGCTCGGCACTGACCTGACCTCATTCGTGGAAATCAGATAGGGAGCAAAGTTAAATTTAACTCCCTTTAACTGTTTTGAGGTCATCATCTAGCATAGTTCACTTGCTTAGACTTGAAGTAAGTAGTTGTGCAATACCTGACAATTTATTGGAGGCTTGAACTGCTGTTAGTAATTCCAGAGTGCGCCTCAAAAACAGATATTGCACGGGTCTCAGGAGTTCCCACATTTGTACTGTCTCTTTACTTTTTTTTTTTTATTGGGGTAGCCAAAAAGTCAGTAATGAAAAGCATGTCAATTGGTTTATCCTTGTTCATGTCTGGATTTGTGGCGTTTGTTTGCTTTGAAGCACTTGATGACGACCTTGTTTGCAAACCTGCTTGAAATAAATTGTCTTAAATTTGCACTTCATTTTGTGATTTTGAGTCTTTATCACACTGCAACTATTCATATGTCATAACCCTGGTGATAATACATGAATACTGGATATATTTCGCACACACGGAAGCTGAAATGCGGCACAGCTCTGAAGGCTTCTCTTTTTAAAACGATCACACTGTTAACGAACACGGGGTCTCTGAAATTAGGACATGCCACGTGTTGTTTGACTCATCATTTCAACATGTTTAAAACGGACATGTTGAAGCGAGAATAAACACGTGGAAAGTCTTTGCTGTCTGCGTGTCCCTTGCATGCACATCTTATACTCATCTGTCTCAGGAAGGCACGCAACACTGGCATGGAAACCTTGAAACTCATAGCATGTACATCATGAGGAAGCACCCTTGTGACTCAATGCTTGATGCCTCAAGGAGTCCATCCATCCATTTTCTTCAGCTTATCCATCCAGGTGTCATTGTGCAGTTTCTAGATTCATCTAAATATCAATAGTATTGATACCAGTACTGATATCGGTATCAGATCGACACTAGCATGACAGGATCTTCAGTATGTATGTAGCCCACTAAAGTGTGTTAAATAATTATCTTTTTTTTTTTTACACCTCAAACATGCGCTATAAAAAATATCTGAACCTTTTTGTCTTGACCGTCACGTCTGTTTTATTTATAGCCTATAGCTCGTTTAAACAGAAGTCAACCCAAAGTGCACATTTATAAAAAAAAATTAAAAATCTTTTCAAAATAAAAGAAATTTTGAAAGGTGTGATTTGTTGTGTCAAATAACTTTTGTGGAAATAAAAAAATCACAGTGATTTAGTGATCATTAAAATATGTTCAGAATTTTCAAATTAATGATGATTCAGGATGAAGTCATATTGTTCTCCTCTACATAACCTGCCATTATATTATATATTATATGCATATTATATATATATATGTATCAGAGCACTGCAGTTTCTCAGTTTCTATCTGCAATGAGCAAAGACTGGACATACTAGACTATACTTGTGTCTGTTGTGGTGCCAAGCACAATATGCTTCACATCTCTCGTGTGTCATTTGTGAAAACACATAATAGCACAATAATAGCAGCTTCATCAATCAATAAGTCAGTCTTTAAAAAATATTCCACCCATCTTTGCAAATGAAGATAAAAAATGGAGGTGATTTTGAAATAAAAATGTGACCATCTTTGAAAGAGAAGCATTAAAAAATAAGAAGAAAAAAGATGACAGATGAAGAGAAATGAGTGCACCTTGAAATTAAATCCTTCTGTGGGGCTTCAGTTTCACCATCATATTGTTGGACTGTGATAGAAGATGTCCAGCGTAGCACATTTTTGGACATATTCAGCACATTGTGATAAATTATCTACAGCCATAAAAGTTCAGTCTGTTACATAAAGCATAAATAACCTAAGAGTGGCGCTTTAATCTGTTTCCTGCTTCACAAAAATCAAAGAGTCCATGAAACACATTTCTTGGACAAAACTGCGTTATTTCTAATATTCTGGGAGGTTTTGATAAATGTGGGGGTTGTTTTATATTCTGTGGGGGAAATTATTAGTAGCAAGACCGCCAAGGACAAGATAAAATATGGTTATTTCATTGGGGTGATGGCCCAAAACATTATGCTACTGATTAAAAAGGAATCAGAGCACTTATGTCTGTCATTATATGCGTGTTATTAATACTTTCTTTGCTTCACATGATCTCTGTTTAATATAACATAAGACATTAATGACTAAAAGTATATGTGCTGTAATTGTAAATTAAAGGAGCTGCTATATATGACACCTGGGATAGGCTCCAGCCCAACTGCTTTCCCGGAATTGTGTGTGTGTGTGTGTGTGTGTGTGTGTGTGTGTGTGCGTGTGCGCGGGTG